>LGRX02008417.1:0-22715 GCA_001247695.2 Cymbomonas tetramitiformis
CTGAGCTCAGCAGCCGGCTCGAGGGACGTCCCGGGCGCCGCCGTCAGCAGTGCGGGATGGAGACTGAGCTCAGCAGCCGGCTCGAGGGACGTCCCGGGCGCCGCCGTCAGCAGTGCGGGATGGAGACTGAGCTCAGCAGCCGCCTCGAGGGACGTCCCAGGCGCCATTGGCAGCAGTGCGGGATGGATGAGGGGCCATACAGGCAAAATCAGATGGCCATCGCAGTTGCGGCAAATGCCTCCAGGCCACAAACCCGTCCGAAGTGGACGCGAAGGAGCGAACAACACTGGTCGCAACCTTGGTGGTCACGCCAGCCAGGAAGTCGTGAAAAAGTCCGTTAGCTGCTTCTGAAAACTGCGGGTGCTCGCGGATGTCCGCCAGATCCTCTTGTCTCCTGAATAGGGATAGCAAGGGAAGGGTGAAGACAAGAAGCAACGACCCTGCCGCGGAACTCCAGCCACGACGGCTCCTCGTCTGTTGACCTGTCCCGTGTACTACTGGTCGGAGAGGAAACCCTTCAAGGGAAGGAAGGGAGTGTAACGGGTCCAGTTGCTTAGCACAGAGAAGCAGGTAACGCATACGCTCGGTGTCCAAGCGTGCACGGTCCAGGGCCTCAATAAGGCGCTCCTCACGCTGATTTGCCAGCGTAAGTTGCATAGAGTAAGCATCAGCCGCGACGTCCACTTTCGCCTCCGCAGAAGTTGAACCACGGGGGCGAAGACGAAGAAGAATGAGGGGTCGGCACAGCCGGCGTACGGTCACGTGAAGGTATAGACACTCTGAAACTCTACGCGCGCAGTGAAGTTTGCGTGATAAAGCAACGCGCTATCTCGCTATTAAATGGAAGGGCTCATTAGAGCTTCAGGTCGTCTATTTCACAAAAGCTACCAGCTTTATATTGAAAGCAAACAAATACTAGTTTGAACGTCAACCCTCACGAACTGTTGTCCAGTCCCGTGCTAAATCGCGGAGACCCACTCCGCATCTTCTACCTCGTGACCTTTCATCAGAAGCTCGCAAGTTCTCATATCAGGCGCTCGCGAATACTAACATACGATCCTGACCGTGATTCACGGTTCTGATCGTGTGGCACATGGCGTTTCGTCATCAACTTTGACGCTTTTCAGACTAAAGAGACTGAAATGATCCTGACCGTGACTACCTGTTTTGCTCGCACCGCAGATAGGGTTTCGGGCTCTTTAACCAATTGTTTCGAGCCCTAAGCGAGTGTCTTTCGACGGGGACACTGTATCTGCTGCATGAGACTGTGCTCTTTTACACTACGGTGACCTCGGAATCTTAGTTAAACAGATCTCTCCCCTCCGTTTGCTGTGCGTGTGGTCAAAAGGAGAGGTTGTTTTGACGGCCAGGGTTGGGTCGAAAGTAACAGGGTTGAAAAAACAGCATCATGTGCAGAGTTGAGACTGGCCTGTGTGCTAGGTTCCTACCTTACAAATGGTGACACCGCAACACAGAGGTTAGAGTTTCATGGTGCTGAATATGCTCGCTCACCTTCCACATTCAAGAGTGCAATTCACTCACAAATAAACACACGTGCATTCAGTTGTTGAATTGCACTCGGCTACGGGGTGACCTAAGAAAAGTTGTGAGCCGGTCGAAAGACTTGGGAACGGACGAGAGAACATGCGGGAGACCTGATCAACTCTGTTAGTTCGGCTAAAAGATGCTTGGAGCTCTCACAGCGCAACCTGACACGCGCACCACACGAAACTCGTTGGTGAGAGAACACACCCTTCGGAACAGGATTCGCAAACGCTATCGTGGCGACAAGCGCACGGAATGGCATAAAGTAGGGTGCGCGACAGGCGTAGCGCGCGATGCGGACACTGGTCTAGACTAGCTACGACACTCAATTTAAGCTACAAAACTTAAGTCTCACAAAGACGTGTTGGCGTTGGATAATAAAACGTTTTGATACTGATCACGTCGAAGAGCCACTAAAAAGTATCGATAACGGAAAAGCGGACGCCGTGACGGCTTCGCACACACGAACTGTATGTGGCTCCACGCCGTCATGCTCACAGGAATGAGTGTGAATTCGATGGAATTGTGTCCCGCTCACCTGCGAAACGCTCTCCGTCCGCTTCACAACAGCAAGTCTAATACTTGAACTTTTAAGCGTCTCAGGGTGCCACCGAGTAAAAACCAAAATTACGCTGAATTCCCCCTGTCAGTGTGTGTAGGTACCCTATACCCATGTCTTAGTTAAGAGTACAGATAGTTCTCTACAGTCACTGTTGATCGCCGACTTTCCTTCCGTCATCAGTGATGACCGTCATTCAGGAGACGGATCGTCCGATCTCACTCCTCGGATCGCGGAAATGAAGAATCGCGAAGTGGCGGTTCACCTCCAGCTTCGTAGTCCAAGTGTCGCAGAGTGTCGCTCTTAAGTCGGAAATTGGTGAAAATACTTCACTTTTCCTACCTGCTGACGATTGCTGCGTCTTTCTTCTCCGTTTCCTAACGCAAGTTTTCTTCTTACAATCATGGTTTCCGCAGCAATCGCTACTAGTTCTGATTTGCGGAGGGCGACCCGCGCCTCCCGCAGCGCACGGCCCCGTCTGCTTGATGAGAATTCCGTGCCCAACGTTATGTCGTCCGCGTTTAATGCAGCGACCGCGGCTCTGCGGGTCTCCCCTCCGCGGGAGGAGCCCGCAATCTTTCGCTCGTTGGGTCTTAATGAATCTGAAGACGGTGACGAGGTGGTCGACGCGGGGGAAAGGTGGTCCCGAGAGAATGTTGAAACGCCGGAGTCGCCGTCCGGACCGTCCTTGTTGCAGGAATTGTCGTTTGGCGACCAAGCTGCCCCTGGACGCGCTGACTCTCCTCCTCCGGCAAGAAATGTGCTGCAGAGAACGTCCTTGGCGGAGGATGTTGCGGGGGGGGCCAGCCTCCCTCTCCGTCCGCAGGCGTCCCGCGATGAAGTCCACCACGCGACGGAGGAAAGGCTGACTATTCCCGACCTGACGGTGAACGCCTTTACTGGACTTAACTTCTTCGTGCTGCCTAGCAAGGAATTACTTCTGAACCCCTCAATCTTTAAGACCGAGCACCTTCGGAAGATCTGTGCCAAGGTCCCTGGTCTGGAGGTGTCGAACAACCAGTCCAGAGCAACTATGGTTCGGAATTTGGAGAGCTTCCGCGAGGTGCTGGAGAGGTCACGTACGCCCCCGACGGGGGATATGGCTACACCTGTGACTTTGACCCCGCGTACTGATCTGAACGCGGGGGGGCCGGTCCCCCCGCCAATGGGGGACGTCCCGACTGACTTGGTGTCCCGGGAATCGGGACACCAAACGCCTCCAGTTGTCCCGGTCACCGAGGGCACGGGCCCCCGACGGCCCCCGTCCCCGTTGTACGTCCGGCCGGGAGCCGCGCAGACCCCGACGTACCCGCCGGGGTTCGGCCCGCACACGGACCCGAATGCGGAGCAAGGTCTTTTCTCTGGCCTCGACCCCCCCGCAAGCCAAGCACAAGAACCTCTGCAACCAGCCCAGGTAGCTAGCCCGAGCGCTCCTGCTTGCCCTCTCCTTTTCCTTTAGAAATTTGAATTCGTTTCGGTTTAATTTGCTAGGGCCTTCTCCTTCCCTGTAGTTTGATACAAACTTAATCAGCCTGTTCAACCCGTTTCACTAGTTAGGAATTCTTCCCCTCTTTTAGAATAGTCCGGTCCCCGTCCTCGTGTCACAAAGAGTAATTAGTTAGGGCCCTTGCAGTAATCTAGGAGCGCAGTGCCTGGGCTTGTGGGCGCTTCCTAGGTGGTGAAATTTGGTTCTTGTAAACTTTTATGCTGCTGTTTGTAGCCTGCCAATTTAAAAAGTTTTGACTTGCTTTAAAAAGTTTGAATTTAAAATGCTGCTTGTGTCCCGTGGGGACAACAAGAACTTGGTTATCCTCACACTGAGTGAGGCTCTTCTTGGAAGAGTATGTACCCCGTGGGGGTTTTTGTTGTCTGAAATCCTCAATCTGTGAGGTGTCTCCTCTTGGAGGGACATTGTACCCCGTGGGGGTTGTTTATGTGGACAATTGGTTCCAAAATATCTGGTCGGATGTAAGCTCCTGGTTATGGGCCTTCTTGACAAAATTGGTTGATATTGCAGGCTCGGGAGGCTGATGATGAAGTGGTGCTCACAAGAACTCTGACTGCCCCAACGGTGGGAGATGATTGTGCCATTTGCCTAGCCAGCCTGCTAGGAGAGATGCCGTGTGTGTCAACTGCATGCAATCACCACTATCATGTAGCCTGTTTCGATGGCCTGAATGAAATGTACCATTTGACCAGCTTGGTCCAGCCAGCAGCAATACATGCTGTTTTCACCATGACCTATAGAAAAGTAGTCAGATGTCCATTGTGTAGATCTGTGCTGATTGTGGATGAACTCCCATATGGGGAGGACAGATTCACATATCTGTGGTAGATATAGTTGTATTATTTTTCTGAGGGCAGTCTTGCATGAGAGTTGTAATTTCCTGATTGTCGCATTGTTTCAAAAATTTGGCATTAATTGTTGTGATTAGGATCGAAATTGTTTGCTGTTATTATGATGATAAATAATTGCTGCAATTGAGATGAATGCTATTTGAAAATATGAATTTGTTTATATTGAAAATATGAATTTGTTATATTACAACTTGAATTGCTGTGAGGATTGCTGAAAATAGGATTGAAATTATTGCTGTTATCATGATGATGAAGTTGCTCTAATTATGACGAAATAGTTCCTGTAATGTTGGACAATAAGTACTGCATTTATGATGACTATGATTGCTTTGTTCGATGTGAGGATAGGTATGAAAATTTCTTTGATCCGATCGATGAAAAATTGCATGCTCGTGACAAGCTGATGCTGGAATTAATGATTAGGGAGGGTGATGTGATTGCCTCAGATTATGACCCCTTATGATTATTGCATTACGTGCATTGTCAGAGTGGGGGCGAGAAGATGTTACTGTTGTAACACATTATTATGCATGTTTGTATCGAGGCAAAGGACGATATGTGAGTGTTTCCTCAACCTCAAGTAAATGAAGATGGATGGTGGCATGAGGGAGCAGGCTCCTTTGGGATTGGCATCATCGATGACGCCGGGATTCGACATTCAGGCGTACGTGGACTCGGTGCTCCAAAGATCCATGCAAGAGGAGACCAAGGGGGTCTCCAACTGGTTGAAAGCACACCGATTGAGAAGCGAGCTGTTGGACTGGTGCCTGACCCCGGGGAAATCGGTGCCGGAGATACCGAAGCTGATGCGAAAGGTGGCAGCTGCTTTTGGTTTGCCGGGAGCTAGTTCGAGGGAGCCGGAGACTCCTCAGTCCTTGTATTCCCTTGCCACTCTCATCGAGAGGGAGTTGGCAGGAGGTACTAGGGATGCGTCCTTGCCGGACAATCACATTGCCCTGTTTGCACATCAACAAATAAGGGCTACAGTTCCAGAGTGTGAGAAGGATGATGCGCACGAGTCAGAATTGCAGATGTTCATTAAAACCCAATCCAAGAAGGCCTCGTTATCAGGAGCCACTAAGCATGTTACTGCAAAACCGGGAGCCCCTGCAGATGGTAATGCCAAATGTCCAAAATGCCAGGGGTCACATATGCTGCGGGACTGCAAGTCCCCTTATGCGTTGAACAAGGATGGATCCATCAATGTGACTTGGGTGGACAAACGAAATAAGAATGACAATAGGAATAACCAAAACCAGTTGCCTCAGTTGCCACCACCTCCTCAGAGGGAGCCTGTTTAGAAATCGTCAAAAGTTGCCAGAATGCTGGTCTGTATAATATGTATATAGTGTATCAATATTTGGGAGCGGGCCAGGATGCCTGTCTTACCTTGTAACATCAGATTCCAGGTTTAAATACCAAATTGAAATGCATGGTTGTATGTGATATGGATTTGCTTGATAAGTTAATTTTGCATTTTTGTGAATTTGCTCTACGTTAGATTTTCGAAATGTCGATTTGGCTGATTTTGCTCTACGTTAGATTTTCAGATTTCAAATTCGGGATGCTGGATTTTTCGAATTTTGGATTTGGTATTTTTGCTCTACGTTAGATTTCGAAATTTCGATTTGGCTGATTTTGCTCTACGTTAGATTTTCAGTTTTCAGTCTTCGGGATGCTGGATTTTCGAATTTTGGATTTGTTTTTTTGCTCTACGTTAGATTTTCGAAATTTCGATTTCGCTGATTTTGCTCTACGTTAAATTTTCAGATTTCAGCCTTCGGGATCCTGGATTTCGATAATTGGATTTGCTTTTTTTTGCTCTACGTTAGATTTCGAGATCAGCTTCGGAACACTGGGTTTCGGACTTTGGGATGCATATCTTAAGTTGGAGTGCTTCGCGGATACAGGCAATTAATGCCAATTACCTTGCCTGCACGGACCACCTGGTCCCGTCCGTCATAGAAGCCTCCCTTTAACATGGGGATGCTGGACGGTTAGAGTACTGACCACAACGGGTGGGTTACTCTACACGAGTAGCACACCGGAAGTGGCCAGGCTCGAAAATCGTCCATCCCTTTCCACAAGATTGGGGCCCGGTAGAGACCGGGGTGCGATTTTCGAGGAGCATTTCTCCTGAAAGGAAGAGTGCTCTGGTGTGGTTGTTGTCTCGAACAGGGACACGAGCCAAACTCAGCCCCACGGAAGGGATTGCTTTTCTTCGATGGTGCATGCCGCTTTAACGCATCGCCGGATTTGAGGCAAGCCTCGTTCGGGGTGGCACTCTGCTCAGAACAAGGTCAACAGTGGACCCGGGACTACGGGCGCCTTGGATCCAAGACGAATAATTATGCAGAATTCGTGGGGGCCGTGATTGCAATCCAAAGAGCAATAGAATGGAACTTGACCACAGCAACAATTGTTGGGGACTCGGAGCTGGTGGTGTCAGCATTCTCGGGCTCCCGTAACGTTATCGCAAAAGACTTGGAGAGACTACTTATCGTTGGGAAAGCTCACATGGCCTTGCGCCCGGATTGTGTTTTCAATTTCAAGCATGTGGCACGGGACCACAATAAACTGGCTGACAGCCTGGCCAACTTCGCACTGGATTCTGGCATGCCGGCTACGACAAGTGTGAGAGACCCGCTTGCATTTATTACCATGGCAGTAAAAGGATTCGACAGTGCCCGGGAAGTGATGGACAGGCAACAGTCCTTAGGGCCATGTGAAGCCCAAGGGCGGGACACCTTGGCCCCTTCAGTAATTGATGCCCTCAGTGGTAATTTGGTCCCGGACCCCCTTTCCGCACCAGCTAGGGATCCGGGGGAGTTCCGGGTGGGAACTATCCATGAGTGTACCCTACAAATTTAGAACCTTGTGTTTACCTTGTGTTTACCTTGTGTTTCGAGCCAAGTAGGGCCCTACTTGGGCAATGTCGGCAGTAAAATGGCAAAACCGGCCCAAATCGGGTGAAATGAAGTTTCCGATAGTTTGTTTTTTATTGTAGATATCGATGGTTTGGGTCGATGTAAGACATATGGAGCGAAGTTTTGGGTGGAATGGCTTTGGTAACCTCATTTTTTGAGGCCTCAAAGTTGTGCTACTCGGTACCTGCCCTGTACTTGGGGCTGTACCTGGGCTGTACTTGAAAACATTGGAAAAAAATATTTTCAGAATCTGTTTTTTTTGGGCTATTACGCTTATTTAGTCCTTACTATGGACAGTCTCCAAAGATTTAACTGAAAAAACATTTTACACTTCCTGTTACAGCACCTCAAAGTTAGGTCAGTATGGGCATTGGGTAGGTAAGGGGTAAGTAGGGGGCAATACCTACCCTGTACCTGGGCTGTACCTGGGCTGTACCTGGGCTGTACTTGAAAACATTGGAAAAAAATATTTTCAGAATCTGTTTTTTTTGGGCTATTACGCTTATTTAGTCCTTACTATGGACAGTCTCCAAAGATTTAACTGAAAAAACATTTTACACTTCCTGTTACAGCACCTCAAAGTTAGGTCAGTATGGGCATTGGGTAGGTAAGGGGTAAGTAGGGGGCAATACCTACCCTGTACCTGGGCTGTACCTGGGCTGTACTTGAAAACATTGGAAAAAAATATTTTTAGAATCTGTTTTTTTTGGGCTATTACGCTTATTTAGTCCTTACTATGGACAGTCTCCAAAGATGTACATGGCAATGTCTGATCCTCAGTACTTGAGTATAGATGCATGATAGGTAGGGCCCTACTTACCCTTGTTTATGTCTAAACATGGCCATACTTACCCTGTACTTGAGTATAGATACATGATAGGTAGGGCCCTACTTACCCTTGTTTATGTATAAACATGGCCATACCAGACTAGTACTTGAGTATAGATACATGATAGGTAGGGCCCTACTTACCCTTGTTTATGTATAAGCATGGCCTTACCTGACTAGTACTTGAGTATAGATACATGATAGGTAGGGCCCTACTTACCCTTGTTTATGTATAAACATGGCCTTACCTGACTAGTACTTGAGTATAGATACATGATAGGTAGGGCCCTACTTACCCTTGTTTATGTATAAACATGGCCATTTCCGATCAGTACCTGAGCATAGATACATGATAGGTAGGGCCATACTTACCCTTGTTTATGTATATACACAAACTGATGCTATCTATTTACACTACACAAATGCCATGTCGTACTGCAGGCCTAAGTACTTAGCAAGCTCGTCCTCGCTAGGATTTTCATCCTGGACATTCTGCTTGAAGAAATCTGCTCGAGGGTCAAGAACCACCGCAGTTTGCATGCAAGGATGCTTCACAATTACTACTTGCGACGCGATCTGATCTGCGAGCATGAATGGCTCTTTGGTATCGAACACGGTGTCAGGGTTCTCGGGGTCATCGCAAAAGAAACAGCCAGTGACGCTGTCCGGGCCAACTATGGAGTTCATCCGGTTATACATGGCGATCTTCGCTTTTTGCTGGATTTGACACTGTGTGTGACACTCAAAACTGTCACATGTCACTTCCTATGGTAGGCTGGGTGACCGTCACAAGTAGACGGGAAACACCCGTTAGGTATTTATGTATGCCTCTGATTTATCTATCTCACTTTTACCGTTCTGATTCCGTAACCCTTAACTCAGGGTTTATCTCAACAGTTAGATATATATTACCGCCGAACCATATATCTACCAGGTTTGGCCCCACTTGCGTTTTATTTAGCCACTGCGAGATTGCCACCATGAGTGGCTAAGCTCGGACGCCTGGGATGGGGTGAGGCGCTCCGCGCGTGAGAGTGCCGGCAGTCACGGGTATGGCCTAAATTTTATGGGTTGATTTACGGCACGCCGCACCGGTTGGAGAACGGTTTTCTACGGGTCTTAACGTTGGATTGGTTTACGTTTTCTGGTTGGATCCCACACCGTTGCGTATTGGCCGCCGCTACCACACGACTTCCCTGAATTATTTGATCTCTCACGGCTGCCGTATCGGCGACCCACGCGTTTCTTGGCCGCCCGGAACTGCCGCACATCTCGCGTTCCGTTGCCTCACTCCGCCCCTTCAGTCCTTCTCAAGATGGTTGCTTCTACTCGAGCCACCGCTAGCATGGCGAATCGCCGACGCGCGCTATCCACGATTTTTGATTCGGCAGCTGCGAGACACGCCAACACTCCAGCCACGCCGCCGGCAGCTCAGCCGGCTGCCAATTCAGCAGGTGCTGCGTTCCTGGCCTCGGTGCGGACGCTGCAACGGGAACACTTCGACATGAAGGTCTCCAAGTCCGTTCGCCAAAAGTTATTCGAGGACAAGAACGGGCGATTTTCCGGGACTGAGTGCCACGCGTCCGCGCTCTTCGCCAGGATGGTCTCTGCGCTGCAGACAACATTTGTCACGGAGGACATTGGTTTCGCACCCCTTTTCCTGCTGGACGATGCTACCCTCCCCATCCGCGTGGAGGCCAACGCCTTATTGTTCTCCACGCTCGAGCTCATGGTTGACCCCGCGTCGCCAGCAGCGGACTGGATGGGTGACGGGAGGGTGACGGGAGGAATTTCCGTGCTTTTCGGTTCGACCTACAGCGAACACGTCAAAACACGGCCATACTTGGCCCCTTCCCATTGCAGGTAGGGCAATGCTCGCCCCGGGTTCGTCCCGAGAGCAAGGCAGGTAGGGCCCTACCCGGTCATGCCGTCGCGTTCAATGTCAGTGAAGGTGGCGCGTGCCGGATGATTGTCGTATTCTTCCGTCAGAATGATTCCATCCCAAAAGAGTTCCTCAACTAAATCTATAAACCCATTCGTGGGATTGGCATCCCATTCGAGGACACGTTGCCTCTTGAAGGCATCGTCCGCACGCGGCGGCGTCGTCAACCCATCGCCCTCACCCGGAGAATTTGGCAAGCGATATGCAACAGTGGCTCTTTTCGCGGGATTGACCCTCCGTCTCTCCTCCGGAATCCCACCTTGCGCCAATCTCTGTGCGCGGGATGTCATCGCCTATTGTGCCTGCAAACCGCTTTTGCCCACGTACGTAACCTGCTGTACCATCATAAGTATGGCGTAAACATGGCCCTACCTAAGCAGTTTCAACAGCCGAGATGGTGAAACACGGCCTTGTTAGCCTTGTTTTACTGCCAACATTGGGCAAGACGTACATAAAACGGACCATGTTTGATCTGTGTTTAAAAACACGTGGCAAACTTGGCCATTTTTGGGCAATGTTGGCAGTAAAACAAGGCAAACCACTGGCAGATATATAGTGCTGAGGTAATATATATCTAACTGGAGAGATAACCCCTGAGTTAAGGGTTACGGAATCAGAACGATAAAGTGTGATAGATAAATCAGAGGCATACATAAATACCTAACGGGTGTTTCCCGTCTACTGGTGACGGTCACCCAGCCTACCATAGGAAGTGACATGTGACAGTTTTGAGTGTCACAGTGTCAAATCCAGCACACCACCTAGGGTGGTGACCGGAGCTAGTAGTGAAACGAAGCAACAAACTCCCTACTCAACTTCAGGAGGAAACTGTAGCACAACTGGGGGCCTGTACTCTTGGTCAGGGCGGTCCCAGTTCACAGCAAAGATTGTCAGATACTGCTGTTAATTGCCAAAACCCTAAACACAGCTCAAATCCAGAGAGCTCTTCTGCACATCTAGGAAGCTATACTATAGCTAATCTCTAGGCAGGCACGGTGTGATCTGTCTCAGCCACTGGAGGTCTTCGGAGCTGGCGGTCCGGCTCGTAGCGGCGTGAGGGTGAAGTAGTTGCCGGCCCCCGGGGCCGGTGGTGAATCATTCGTAGAAGAAATTGTTGAATTCTCGATCACAGGAGGCTGCACTGCACCGGGGTGCTGCCAAGTGCTGCCCGACGGCGGGGCCTCGTTACCGAAGACGACGTCGGCGACAGTGGAGGACCGTCCTCAAACAGCTCGGCAGGCGGCGGCGGCCCGGGATGCCACGGCATTGGAGCCATATAGAGGCCCTGCCGTCTCTGCTCCCGCCGTTGGCGACGAGGCGGAATAGCACACGGCATGTCATGAATCACGTCAGCTGGCGAAGCCTCCGCAGCCGGGACTGCCGAGTCAGTCCACGTAGCACCACCGACCGGTGGACCCGTGCACGTGCGCGCACCGGCACCACCGACACCGGCAACGGCGTGCGGTGCGGCGGTGGCACAAATTATAAAGAGTGCGCACACCAAGGAGGAAGTGAGGAGAGACCTCGCGAACCTCGGAATGCCGTTCCCGCAGCCGTACCGTGGCCGCGGCGGTGTCACCGAGGCATCTTCGTCGTCATCGTCGCTCGTGGCGTAAGTCGCGGGCTTGTAGTCGATCACGCGTTCCGGCCCCTCAACCGCGGAGAGCAAATTCATGCTCGGGGCCGGCTCATCGGGCACCAACGCAATCCCTGTGCTCTCAATGAAGTCGGCAAACGTGCGGGTGACAGGAGGGCAGAAGGGGTTCGGCGGACCGGTCCATTCCTCCTCGGACTCAATCGACGCGGGCGGTGAGTGTGCGGGCGGCTCCGACACCACCGGCAAGTCGGCAGTGAAGGTGTTGACGTTGAATGTCGAATCCCCAGCCGCGCGCGCCAACTCGGAGAACTCGGTGACGGCGGACACGAGGGCCTCACCGTCCTCCTCGCAGAATGAGCACGCGGAGAGGTCGGCGAAGATGTCCGGCTTCCCGCCCGCGAGCATGCAAAGGGCGTCGAACTCTTCGGCGTCGTCGTGGTCGATGGCATGTTGAAATTTTGCGGCCAACACCGAGTTCTCGGCCTCCTCAGCGAAAGCGTAGGCCGAGAGCCCGGTCCGGCCTCCGTTCGGGCAGTCCCGATGCCAATGGCGCGCCTTGCCCTTCGCGCACACCTGATTTTGGCAGTACGGCACGGTCGCGCCGGTGTCGCGATGGAAGGCCACCTTCTTGGAGATGGACTGAGACCAATTGCCCCCTTTGGGGAGGGGCGAGGCCGCGAAACGAGTCTTGATGCGGCGGTCCGGCTTGTCCGCGCGAGGAGTAAACCCCCGCGGAGCCGGTCCGGACTCGGCGGTGTCGAGGAATGCGGCTAATTGACGCTTCAAGTCGAGGACCATCGTCCTCAAGTCCGCGAGCTCACCGGGTCCACCGGAGTCATCGGCGGCTCCCTCCATGAAATGCGTGCCGTGAGAGTAGCGGTGTGCGGACGCCGTGGCGGTGCCCGCCCGCACGTGCTCGGAGTAGCATTCACGCACCCATTGTTGAATCGTGAGGAGGTCGTGAGCGGCTCGTTGATCGTGGAGAAGCAACCGTGATACCACCGGCTGGTAGAAGACGGTGTCGAGGGACTTGATGAACAGCGCCTTCACGTCCTCATCGTGGAGTGTCGCCCGCGTCCTCGCAGCCTTCAGAGCGGCGTTGAAGTCGCTGATCTTGTCATGCGGGTCCACGCCCGCAGAGACGCGGATGCCCAACATGTCCGCCTGGCCCTGAAAGGGGTCACCCGCTGGGATCATGCGGCGGGCAAACTCGAGAAGCACCCGCTTACCGTCGTTCGGGAATGTGGAGTGCGAGGAGTCCATCCAGTCCGCTGCCGGCGACGCGGGGTCAACCATGAGCTCGAGCGTGGAGAACAATAAGGCGTTGGCCTCCACGCGGATGGGAAGGGTAGCATCGTCCAGCAGGAAAAGGGGTGCGAAACCAATGTCCTCCGTGACAAACGCCGTCTGCAGCGCAGAGACCATCCTGGCGAAGATCGCAGACGCGTGGCCCTCAGCCGCCGAAAACCGCCCGTTCTTGTCCTCGAACAACTTTTGACGAACGGACTTGGAGACTTTCATGTCGAAGTGCTCCCGCTGAAGTGTACGCACCGAGGCAAGGAACGTAGCACCTGCTGAATTGGCAGCCGGCTGAGCTGCCGGCGGTGTGGCTGGAGTGTTGGCGTGTCTTGCAGCCGCTGAATCAAAAATCGTGGCTAGTGCGCGTCGGCGATTCGCCATGCTAGCGGTGGCTCGAGTAGAAGCTACCATACCGAGAAGGACTGAAGGGGCGGAGTGAGGCAATGAAACGTGAGATGTGCGGCAGTTTCGGGCGGCCAAGAAACGCGTGGGTCGCCGATACGGCAGCCGTGAGAGATCAAATAATTCCGGGAAGTCGTGTGGTAGCGGCGGCCGATACGCAACGGTGTGGGATCCAACCAGAAAGCGTAAACCAGTCCAACGTTAAGCCCCGTAAGAAAATTGTCTTCCAACCGGCGCGGCGTACCGTAAATCAACCCATAAAACTTAGGCCATACCCGTGACTGCCGGCACTCTCACGCGCGGAGCGCCTCACTCCATCCCAGGCGTCCGAGCTTAGCCACTCATGGTGGCAATCTCGCAGTGGCTAAATAAAGCGCAAGTGGGGCCAAACCTGGCAGATATATAGTGCTGAGGTAATATATATCTAACTGGAGAGATAACCCCTGAGTTAAGGGTTACGGAATCAGAACGATAAAGTGTGATAGATAAATCAGAGGCATACATAAATACCTAACGGGTGTTTCCCGTCTACTGGTGACGGTCACCCAGCCTACCATAGGAAGTGACATGTGACAGTTTTGAGTGTCACAGTGTCAAATCCAGCAACCACGTTGTGTTGCGCCGCGGAAGATGTTTACCTTGTACCTGAGTAGAATTGCCCTGGTATGGCCCGGTTCGAACAACATTCACGCGAACACAAGGTAGACATCTTCCGCGGCGCACATAGCCCAAATCAATGCCCCAAATGCAAAACCCAATGGGGAAACGACCCAAACATGGTCATGTCTAGACCATACCTTAGGGTGCAGGCAAGCGTGGACAAAAATCGGTCATTTTCATGAAAAAAACAAGTTGAGCTCAAAAGAAAGGGGCTTGCTCGCAAAATACGATGGTGAAAACGGCTTGCTCAAATATTCTATGGGCCATTCAGGAATGGTCCAGAAGTGGGAAACCCTTGAAAAAATATGCACAAAAGAAAGCGCAACAGAAAAAACATGGGTCCCATGACCCGGAATCGCCACTCGCGCAGGTTCAGATCGCCGACCGTTCGCGGACAGGTTCAGACCGTTCAGATCGCGGCGTTCGAAAATCGAGAGTCTTCAGTTTATCCCAGAAGATGCCAGGCGATTACACATTACTCGAGTGATGACACAAAAGACAACGTCGCGCGATCGGGTGAGAGACACGGCATCGATAGCTCGATATCTGATAGCACGTTGACATGCGACATTGCGATAGCCGATGGCAGAGGTGACCGCGTGTCACCGTAGACGTCATGTCATGTCACCATACTTGTACAGTGCACAGTTCGAGTTGTCAGTCACGGTACTTGTAAACGTTGGAGTTCGAAATTCCTCCTCTTCTCGTTGACCATCTGTACAGTGCAGTGCCTGTCTGCACTGTACAAAATTCTGCTTGCGCTTTTGCTTTTGTTTCCATGCGTTGCTTCTGAATTCATTCTTGCTTTTTCATATTTTCTCCTGCGTGCAAGTACTAGTGCCGTAGTGTTTTTTACGCGCAGATGTAGTTAGATCTGCGCGTATTGAACGTTTACATGGGGTGAACGGGAGATTTTTCCCGCTAGTCCTTTGGACTAGATTTGGTTGGTTCTATTCCAACTCACCCCCTCTAAACTTTCACTCTCCTTAACTTTCTTCTTATTTTTTCCCCCTTTTTTCCCTCGTTACTAACCTCTTTTTCGTTGGCGCTATTTTTCAGATTGACTCGTGAGTTGGACCGGCGAAAACGCGATTCAACCCACGAACGACTCCATCGCCTTCGACTTCTATTCTCCTTTGACCCCTTGTCTTTGAATTGTTTTCGTTTGCGTGCTTGTTTTTTTTTCCCAGATTTACTAACGATTGGTTCCTTGTCCTTTGATATAGGATGGCTGAAAATTTATGAGGAGCAAGGCACGTGCTCATCAACGACGCCAACACTCGCGTTGTAGATTGTAGATAGGCTTGTTGTTTGTATTTTACGAAATAGTTTTCAAGTAGGATTTGAAATAGTAATGTAGTGAATATTTAGGGAGTAGATTAGAAAATATAGTACTTACGCGATATTGGTTTGTATTAACTGTATTGCATAATGTATTCATTTGTGCGTTAGAACCCATGCTTGTTTGCATTCGTGTGTCCTATCGTATTGAGCATGTAGTTACGTAGCGAGTAAAAAATAGTTTCGAATAGCAATTGCTATTGCCTTGTCGCATTTTCACATATCACATGCATACTTTTCAAAGCACGAAAGCATCAACTAGGAAGTATAGTGCATCCCAACTTGCGGTATGCATACTAAGTTTCAATATGTTGTGCATGCAACATATTGAAACTTAGTATGCAACGCATACATAGCATATCCAATATGTGTGTGTTAAAGCATATCATTAATATGTGTTTGTTATTCGTTGAAAGACCGAATATCTAGGTAGATATGGCCATGTTTACATCGTATTCGATATGCGGTAGATATATACATGGCCATGTTTGATCAGTACTTGAGAATAAACACATGATAGGTAAGGCCATACTTACCCTTGTTTATGTATAAACATGGCCATGTTTGATCATTACTTGAGAATAAACACATGATAGGTAAGGCCAAACTTACCCTTGTTTATGTATAAACATGGCCATACTTACCTTGTACTTGGATATAGATACATGATAGGTAGGGCCCTACTTACCCTTGTTTATGTATAAACATGGCCATACTTACCTTGTACTTGAGTACAGATACATGATAGGTAGGGCCCTACTTACCTTGTTTATGTATAAACATGGCCATACTTACCTTGTATCTACCCAATGTCTAAGTGATTCATGCATTCACGTGCGTACGTATGGTGCGTTAGACATTGGGTAGGTACAAGGTAAGTAAGGGGTAAGTAAGGCCAAAAACCACGACCAAACATGGCCCTACTTGGGTAGTGTTGCGCCGCGGAAAAACTGACTAAACATGGCCCTACCTACCTTGTGTCTTAAGCCATCCATACACAAGGTAGATACAAGGCAAACATGGCCCTACCTACGATTCCTAAATTTGTAGGGTGTACCCAGTTCTGGGACACGGTGGTAACATCATCAGAGATGGGATTGCTGGTCAAAGAATGGGCAAAGAATGGAGTCTCCATCTTGGATTTCTTCCAACACTTTTCAGGCACTTACGAAGGGGCTCGTTTCGACTCAAGAACACCCCCGAGGATGCAGTTCAAGAATCATGCGATCCCAGATCATTTGATCCCCTGGATCCCTGGGAAGATACAGGACGAGCTCAGGTGGGGAGCGATAAGAGTCTGGGGCAAAGAAGGGGAATGCTCTCCCCCGCATCTTGTTATGCCGGTAGGAGTGGAGCCAGCCAAACCAAGAAAGATCAACGATGCAAGATTCCTTAACCTTTGGTGTAAGGATATTCCGTTTACCTACGAGTCGGTGACAATGCTTCCACAAATCCTAGAGGTGGGGGATCCGGCATTTATTATGGACCAAGCGAACGGATTCTTCCATGTGATGCTTACAGAGGAGTCGCAACAGTACATGGGTTTCCTGTGGGATGGCGTTTATTACGTCTATACAGTTCTCAATTTTGGATGGAAGCTAGCGCCGGTCATTTATAGCGCCTTCGCGGGAGAATTCGCGGGATTCATCCGGCGGCTGGGGATACCATATTTATACTACATTGATGATAATGCCGGGGGGCCGGCCCCAGTGGGAGCTTCAACTCTTACGAAACATGAAAGAGCCAAAATCTCGGCGTTCGTTGTCTCGTCATGCATGACGGCGGCAGGATATTTTATTCATCTGGAGAAGACGGAGTTCATTCCGTCCTTGACCATCACCTGGCTAGGCATTGGTATTGACCTTGCGAAGCAGGAATTCTTCATCCCGCAGAAAAAATGGGATAAGTTCTTGAGCCTGGCAACGGACCTGCGAGCTTCGTCAAGTATTTCGGCCAGGGACCTGGAAAGAGTGGCAGGAAAGTTGGTTTCAATGTCAATCGCAGCCCCGGGCATCCTTATTGCATGCAGGAAGCTGTATGCCTTCCTGGCAAAGAGGCACGAATTCTGCAGAAAAAGTTTTTTCCTGAACAGTAAGCAGATGAGGCATTTCAAACTCTACTTGGGTCAACTCTTCCAGCCGTCGCTGATTAAGGTGTCCGCATTTAGGAAGCAGGCCCACTGCTCGATACTCGTGGATACAAACGTCGATGGTACAAAAGTCACGGCATCAATCAGAGCAGGGGAATTCCAAGATGAAATTTCGTGTTATCGAGATTTGAGAACCTGCTCGTCGGTGGATCAGTCAATTTTGATTTCTGAAGCCTTGTTCAAAATCCCAGTAGAACGGGTCCCGCAACGCTGGGACATAATCTTGGATAAAAATATCTGGGATTCATCGAGAATCCTCTCGTCTAACCTGGGCGCGAAAGCATGCAAGGACTTGGCAGAAAAGCTCTATAGATTTGTCGCGGATAACAACTTGGAGCTGAAGGTGGTTTCCTTTTCAAGGGGACCTGATGGAACTATTGTAGTCCCGGATGAAGAGTCTCATTATTCATTAATGCCACGGTTCTCTCCTCTGTTGAACATGATGTTTGGACGGCACAACATCGACTGCTTCGCAACAACGGCTAATGTTCGGGGATGTCCCAAAATGCGATTTTGCTCAAGGCTGCCAGAGAAAGAAGCTTGTGGCACCAATGTCTTTGCCTATCCACTAGCTGGACTGAACTGTTATGCTAATCCGCCTTTTGCATTAATGGGACCGTTCCTGATGTATCTTAGAGAACAGAAAGCGTCAGCCTCTGTGGTTGCTCCACAGTGGGATGGTTTCTCTCCAGATGGGTTCTGGTGGACTACGTACAATAAGCTGTGCAAACAAAAGTTCAGAATCGCTGAAGTAGGAGAGGTCTGTTTCCAACAACTTAGAAATGGAAGATGGTCAGAAGCAGGCCCACTCCCGTGGGCAGTCTGGATTTTTAGATTCGATTTTTCTTAGAAACACTTCGTATTCCAAAAACACAAAATTCATGTGATATATTAATAAGCCTCCCATAGTAATCCGTTTACCCTGGAAAATAAATTGTTGAACGCCTGTAACTTTTGGGGAAGGGGAAAATTTTGAGGTTAACAGGGTGGTGGCAAGAGCCTGTTGAGAAAATCCCCTGACTGGGCCGCCATACATCTAAGAACGAAGGAGCTTCAGGAAGCAAGGGCCAGGGATGTGTACCAATCGGCCAAACTCCGAAATTTGCGGGCCCTCGGGGAATTCCTGGCTTGCATGACCCCACCAGAATCATTGGATTCGTGTACAGCGCAACACATCTTATGGTATCTTATTTACTTGGAACAGTTCGGTAAGACTAACGTTCATTCGGCCACGTGCCCTCAACTGGGAAGATGTAGTTGCCCAGTCAGGCAAGCCGCAAGTTCGGTGAATTCCCTTATCGGCAGACTCTCTAGTGCCTTCCAGGATTTCGGAAGGGGCGGGTCGGACAACCCGTGCACAGGTAGGGTGGTTAAGGTCTATGAAACGATGACCAGGAATGAACAGTTGCAAGCAAGAATCACCCCAAATCAGGCAACACCACTTTTCAGTTGTACGATCGACAAGCTAGTGATTCACATGAACGCAGAGGCAGCTGGTTTTGCCTCGACACAAGATTGGATACTTTTGTTCATCACTCTTAGATGTAAGGCAATGATCCTGATGGACTTATACGCTCTGAAGAGACCGGCGGAGCTGGGCGCCACAAGGGTGGAAGGGATCATAAGATTTCCCGATAACTCCGGTTTTCTCTTCAACTACCAGTGGGGGAAGACACTCCGTTCGGGCGATGAACACGTTTTCGGAATCAAAAGACTCCCTGATAAATCTAAATGCCCCATCTCGGCGTTGGAGGACTACCTCCAAGTGATGAAAAATTTGGGTCTGAACCTTGCACAAGGATTCTTGTTCAGACCAGTCAGGTCTGGCAAAGTGGAAAATAGTCCGATTTCCAGGAAGCAGATGAATTCAGACCTCAAATACTGGTTGCAAAAAGCGGGGCTGTTCAATGGGGAAACATTCTTCAGCATTCGGACAGCGGGAGCAATTGAACTTTTCCTTGAAGGAGCCGACCTGCAGCAGGTTATGGGACAGGCGTATTGGAAAACAGAGAGGATTGCTAGACATTATATGAAAGTGTGGCAAGTCTTGGGAATGTCATCCTCAAGGCAGGTAGAGAAAGTCTCGACGAAAGAATACATGGAGCTGAATGCGGCACAATCATTCGTGCGGGTATTTGTATGAGTAATTTGATTATTAATTTCTGTTGGCTCGAGTTTGAGAGTTGGGGTGAAAAGGCGTCAAGAGGCGGGGGTTGTGAGTGTTGGCGGAGAGGCGACGCTGGAGTGGTGCCTTGTTGCTTCGCCTTACTTTCCGCTCTTTTTCTCGCCATTCCTACCCAACGGGAGCGGATCGGACAAGGTGACTGGGCGGTCATCCGATTTACGGGGAATCCGCAGGATCAACAGTATCACTGTTGATCGCCGACTTTCCTTCCGTCATCAGTGATGACCGTCATTCAGGAGACGGATCGTCCGATCTCACTCCTCGGATCGCGGAAATGAAGAATCGCGAAGTGGCGGTTCACCTCCAGCTTCGTAGTCCAAGTGTCGCAGAGTGTCGCTCTTAAGTCGGAAATTGGTGAAAATACTTCACTTTTCCTACCTGCTGACGATTGCTGCGTCTTTCTTCTTCGTTTCCTAACGCAATTTTTCTTCCCTGCCCGCCCACCCTTAAAAATGGGTTCTCCAACTCAGGCTCCGATCTGACGCTGGAGTGCTGCCTTGCTGCTTCGCCTTACTTTCCGCTCTTTTTCTCGCCATTCCTACCCAACGGGAGCGGATCGGACAAGGTGACTGGGCGGTCATCCGATTTACGGGGAATCCGCAGGATCAACAGTATCACAGACGAGAGCCCTACCGTACGCTCATCGCGCATCAGCATCGGATCGCATGCGAAAGCCGAAACCTCAAACCATTCTTGATTCACTTTCACTCTTTCCGTTTCGGTCTCACGTCAGTCGACTCGAGTGGAGGTCTGAAATTTGAATCAAGAGGGAAGTTTTAAAAAGCCTAGCTTTCCTTTTGCGAGATCTGAGCTTTCGCAACGAAATAGCGCAGAGCAAGATATACCGTACTACAAGCGCCTTGATACGGTTTAAGGTGACAATGAGTGAAAAACGGCAGCAACCGACCACCTCGTTGCTCGAATCTCTTCGGGGATATGAACGACATGCTGTGTTGGGCTTATTATTTCTGGGTAGGTCTCCGCCTGCTGCCGTTGTTATGTTCTGCCTTGTCCTATCGCCGAACAGTTCTTTATGTCTACAAAAGTGAGCTATGTTTGAAAATTCAAGTGTAAACGGGTGTTTTGTTCGCTCGAGCAACCATGCCGCAGCAGTTCTCCTTGCGCTCGGCCTTCTAATTGCAGCAAATCTTACAGTAGCTCCAATGTGTTTGAGTTTCGCGCTGTGGATTTTTTATACTGATACGTGATGCCCTCTTTGTGCCCTTCTTTCCTCATTTTCTCAAGACCTAGTCCCTAAAGAGCACGCTGCTCATATTCTGCACATCTTCTTTCCACCACTTTTACTTTGTCGGATCGATCCGTGGTCATCAATCCGTCAGCTTGGTGTTGGGGTGGCAGGAGTGACGCTTCTGTTTTTGGCATTTCCCTTCTCAACCACCAACTTATTCAACGAAAGGTGCTTTCTTGCTGATCAGTGGATTTGAGGGCAGATTAGAGGCTCATGCATTTTATATGTATTTTTACACAATGCATATGAAGAACGCGATCGAGTTCGGGTTGTTGATTTGGGAAATCACTTGGCATTGAATCGGACAGTGTTGTTGCATTTCCACCGAGCGCTTTCAGCTAGGGCTATTTTTCGCACTCGACTTCTCATGCGACATTTTCACGGAAATGGGAATGCTGTCGCTTTTGTGTACACACTACTTTCGGCTCTCGAAATCCAAAGATTTGCACCAAACCTATCTCTGCAATATAAATTCGGGGCACGTTTTTTCGCATGCAAGTATGTGTGGCCTTCCTTGGGTGTTCACTGGCAGCACTTCGCAGATGGCAGCTGAGTTTTCAATCGAAAAACACTTGGCGCCTTTCCCCTTGCTTCCCCAACCAATCAGTCTTCGTTGTGTATACTTGATAGATCGGTGCAACGGTGTGATGACACTAACTTGCGGCTGCTTTGGCTCTGTACGCACGACGGGATGTCTTATCCGTGGTTCTTTACGAACAGCTGCGGAGGTGCGCTATCCTCTTCAATCGATATTTGGCTTAGATCGTTTCAACTGGCATAATCAATCTCTAGTCAAAGCGAATGTCAGAGGAGCAATGCACACCACCACGCATGTAACAATTTGCACCTGCACCCCGCTTCTGAGCATTCCTCGCGCTCTCGTCCTTTAGTCTCAGCACTTCCTCCCTGTCATAGCATATGGTTTCTCCGAGATCAGTTCGGGTTGAACATCCAACGTGGCGGATGGCTCTGAGCGCAAAAGACGTGCTACAGGGTCGTGCATGAAGCCTTTGGCCCCTGCTATCATTCTGCGTGGTTCCCTCGCCCCCGTCGCATCCCAGCACTGTGCAAGGTCTGGGCGGGCACACCTCTGTCGATGATTCTCAACAGCTCATTCCAAATGCACTGATCCTATTCTATTCCCTTCGGCCTTCGGCAGCTGACTGCATGGCCCACAAGCGCCAGCTCCTGCAAGACGAACTCAACGTCGAGGTAGTGCTCAGGCCTCAAAACCCTCTCTCTCGCCCGGGCCCTGCTTGCTACCTGCCACCTTATAGTCTTAAGGGGGTTCTCTCGCATACGCCGTTGATGCAGCCTCTGGGTTCTCCCGTTTGGTGGCCCGTTATGCCATGCATGTCTCCCGCATGAGCTTTGCCCTCTGGCCCTTCTGGGCTGCACTCAGAAAGAGGGGAGTGTAGCAGAGCGGATCGCCTCTTCTGCGCGGAAGCAGCATCAGCTCAAACGTTTGGTTCAACTTCATCCATCTCATTCTCATTGAAGCTGCTACTAGCTTGTTGCGCCATCTGGAAACATGCCAGCTGCTTAGCCGTGTATTATGTGAAGAGCCGAGCCAAACCTTCTTCACAGCCGTGCTGCCCTCCTGAGCTCGAGGCAGCCCTGATGCCCTCCTGAGCTGGAGGCAGCCCTGATGCCCTCCTGAGCTGGAGGCAGCCG
>LGRX02008418.1:0-26016 GCA_001247695.2 Cymbomonas tetramitiformis
GGTGCTCATTTGTGTGGACATCCTTGCAGACGTTACCATCCAACGGAGGTGCTCATTTGTGTGGACATCCTTGCTGGCGTTGCCGTGTGAGGGAGGTAGATAGCTCACCCAAAGTCCGCTTGAGTATATCGAGGCCGCGAGGCTTGCGAGTCGAGGAAACGCGGCGGAATGAATTTAACTTCTGCATTGCCAGCGCCATACACTCAGATTACTGAGAGCTTTACAGCGTCGAGTTTCCGAACACGGCGGTAGCATTCACTTTAAATTTCACCGCGTTGAGATTCTGAACACGGCCGCGGGCACTGGGAAGCTCTGCACTCTGCAAGTCACTACGAACGCTCAAGAAACGGCGCGGAACACATGTGATCAAGCCAGGAACGAAATGCATTGGATATGCTCACACATCCCGCAAGTTGCTGCGAGTGACAGTCATATGCCCGTCGGGGTGTAGCCCTCTACCGGTAGGCTCCTTCCGACCAGCTGCTGGTTCCGACTTCCTGAGCGTACATTGGTCCCATCCAAGCGCTCCGCAACCACCGCCATGTGAAACCCTCAGCAGCGGCTATCTAAGGAGCACTTTCTACCACCGAGCCTCGGGAACGCGATCAGTCAATCTAGCCGAGGCATTCTTAACTGACACCGAAGTGCACTGCAATGCACTCCAGCACAGGTGTCAACATGTCACTCATATTCTAGAGGCGATATTTGCTCGCACACCGCATATGGCAGGCACGACACGTAGGAACGCGCCGACTTTACAGCACGGCAAGGGCGAGGGTCACGCGGGGCAGTTATACCTGGAGGGCCGCGCGCTTACGAGGCGCCGTGAGGTTGTTGCCGCAGACCTCGTGGTTTTTGCTGCTGGGCGGGCAGATAGCGTTCGCGGCGCCCTCTGTCCAGCGCGCTTGTTTGTCTCCGCCAGGGCTCCAGCTACCAGCTCCGGCAAGTCCTCGAGATAAGGCCATCTGGGCGGAAGCGCAAGCAACAGTCCTCGAGATAAGGCCATCTGGGCGGAAGCGCAAGCAACAGTCGCGGATAGAAATCACACAGAAACCGCAGAGAGGCAAAATTGTATGGAGGCTGCAGGAGCGGTGATCACGCAGGTGACATAGACAAGTTTATCCCGTCAGGCGCCCTACACGTCGTCGGCACCCGTCGTCAGTCCGGTGAGTCGAACTCCTACACAATCTGCATCCTACTCATATACGCTCTCCGGAACGTCCGCGTCGCGTACGTCTTGCCTCACACCATCGGGCGCTTGTTGAAGCGAGGTGGCTGCTTCCTTAGCAGCGCTGCGAGGTCGCGCGCGAGCAGGCCTGTGCAGTAGGTTGAAGCATTCGTCGGACGAACTGAGTTTGCGAGGTTCTTGTGAGCGCCAAGAATATTGTGGAAGGCTACTGTGGAAAATCACCGCCTGGCCGGTGGTAGTGGCCACTAGCTATGTTCTGGGTCCTCCACGACAGGCATCGCGAGATGGCAGGGCCTCACCTGTGAGTTGCCATTTTGGAAAAAATGACATGCACACGATTCTCTCGCAGGTTACAAACGTAAATCTCGAACGATCCTATTCGTGGATTGCAGCATCCTGTGACATGTCGAGAGGTCCGCCGATGAACGAGTCTCAGTTGAAATTATTTTACACGTGTGCCGTCCTTGACCGCCGTTTCATTACAAAAGCGTTCTAGGCTTTGACGGAAGCGCGGAAAAGGCGAAGTGCAGTGGACGGGTACCATTTTGCTTCCGAAGAAAAGTGGACGGGTTTTGTTGGACGTCAATGTTTGGGAACGTGGACAATAGAGCCTGGGAGCGAGTCGCAAGCCCGCCCGCGCTTAGTCCCCTCAAGGCAGCAAATATCACCGTGCCACACACGCTTCCACATCATTTCAAGCGCACTGGCACGCTACCTGATACACCTCGCGGAACTTGGCTTTATATTTCTCTTCGTCGTGGCGTGTGCAGTACGCATGCTTATGGCAGTCCATACAGTGCTCGATGACAATCGCAGCCTGCGATAGCACGCCCGGGCTCGGGTTCTCAGCATACCGAGTGAGCGAGAGGTCGACTGGGTAGAAACCAGTGTATCAAGGAATATATTCTAGGTGGGGATTGAAGTTACCTGAAGGGCAGCCACCTCGGGGGGAAGCGACGGTTTGGCCGTCAGGTTTAAGTGTGCACATTCGAGTGGGGGCACTGCCATCTTTACCACAGTCAGCCCTGCGCCCAGTCTTGACAATCATATATCTTCACGTCTAGAAGGCACGCTCGGGCATTTCTTGAGTGAAGGCCTGAAAACTTGTGCAAATATCGGCCGCGCGCACCTTGTCGCAGGTTGTGAACCACGATGAAATACCGCGAGGTTGCAATGTGTGAGGTTATTGCAGGTCAGATTGTGAGACAATAATTCGGTTCACCACTTTATCCGGGCAATTAAGGTAGCGCTACAGTGGAATAATAATTAACAGCGTGGATAGAGTATTGGAGCAATTATGAAGTTGCCGAAGCGCCCATGGGTTTCCTTCGTCTCAACCTGAAATATTGGTCACCCACTTTCCAACAGTATTGCTTATCAACTTTCACAGTTCGAAGTTTAACGCGCACTCAAGACCATGGTCTTAACATCTCCGCTTTCCTTCCTTGAATAATTTTGGCGTCACTACAGTCAAGGTTAATCCAAGTAGTTAGTACTTTTCGGTACGTAGGTAGTGATTCGCTTGCGGTGGAGGAAGCGGTCTAGTATCTGAACATGAACGATGAAGTACAAGTAACCCCCCAGAAGAACAGAGGTGAGAAGAGCCCCATGCCAGAGTACAAGTTGAAATATGATAACATTCTAAACTAAAACTTATGCCATAGCATTACACGTTAACATACGGTGTGAGAGAAGCGAGATATATCTTGGTATGAGATATCTTCAATCTTGGTGACAGAGCCGGTAAACAATAAACATTGAATATGGCCTCCGCAGAGACAGAGACAGTGTGACAATCTAATGGTCAAAATTGTGTCGATTCTGCGGGGCGGGGAGCTGGGAAGCTGGCACGTTCAACTTCATGGACAATTATGATCGTTAGATTATGCTGACTACGCGTCTGCGGAGACCATTTTCATCTATATTATTAAGCCGCGTAATATGCTCTTTTTGAGCCTTCCGATTCAGAAATGCCGATCTGCCGCATCGTGTCGGCTGTCCTACTGCAGACGTCGGCTGTCCTACTCCAGATTTTGCGAGGAGCTCACAGACGCTGCTCATCTGACCAATCATATTCACAGTACAAAGCTACGAACGGTGCGCCGGAAAAAACACCCACCAGATCGCAATGACCGATTCAGATCAAAAATTCAGGGTTTTCGATGCGCTGTATGTTCAACCTAAATTCGCTAACTCATTTTTTCGAAGCGCAGTAAGTTTTCATGTATTAGTATGCCACTTAGGAAGTATACTGATGAAGGACCTCCCATTCCCAACGTTGGGTGGGCGTTTCGCGGAATTCGCAGGAATGCCGTTGCAGCTTGCCGCTGCGCAATGGGCAGGTCGTTTCGGAGCATGGTGGCAGCAGCGCGTTCTGGGACATCCTGGTGGACAGCAGCCCCTTCCATTGTCCGATCGGCGCTCGTTCTTGAGTAAGCCCCTGTTATGTGCTTGGTTAGATTACCTGCACCTCACATCTGAGGTAGTAGTCCGTAACGGATAAAGATAACAATGTTCTTAATAGAGCATCAAGGACAACGTAGTCCAATTCCGGTTCTAGGACTCTTGGAGGTTGTGACATAATGTAATAGCAACTTCAAATATAATGCACTTTCGGTCCAAAAACCTAGAAGGACACAACTTGAGTTCCACATAGATTGTATTTTGCTTCACTCGATACCCGTGCATTGTCACACAACTTTGTTTTTGCACTCCAAAGCCTCGCATAACAATCCACAACCCCTGTTTCCCTTTATTTTAGGGTTTGACTGGGCCTGGCACATACATGGGTGGACCATCTGCATCTCATACACTTCTACATACATGCAACTACAGTACATGCAACTACATGCTAATATTGCATAGTGTCTACACCATATAATATATTGTGCAATATTATGATATTGTAATATGGTTATGTATTCTCCTTGTGTGTTTGTATTCGTATTATTTAGAAATTATTATGTATGTTGCACCCTTTTGCATGTAGAAAAAAAGGTGCAACCGAAGCAAAAGTATTGACAATGATCGGTAGTCAGCTCGTGACCAGTGTTGTCAGTAGGTCACTTTTGAGGCACATTATAGTCGACAGTATAGTAGGTACTATTTATGGGCCCGACAGTACGATGTGAAAAGTATATAGCGGGGTTGTAACAAACGCCGGCTTCTCATGGTACCGCGCCGGGTTTGTTCAGCTGGTGACACGCATGACAGTGGTGACAGCATGACAGGCTTTGCGAAGATGACCATCTGCGAGATGCAGACTTGCCAGAGAAGATATGGTCACTATCGAATGACCAGGGAATGATAAGATGAAGATGGCAATGACTCCTTTGCCGCTGACGTGTCAGTCAGAATGCGGTAAACGGTAACATTGTTAGAGCTGGCATGGAATAATGACTTTCCATTGGCCAGATGAAGATTTAAGGGCTAGAACCCGTTACAGTTTTGGGAAATGTGACAGAGCATTGAGATATAAGTAGACTCTGACCGGAGGTCAGGCTAGTGGACTCATTATTGTTTTGCTTCGCAAGTACTAGGTGGCTGTTCGCGTGCCAGTGCTAGAGTGCTAAGACAGTTCTGCTCACAGCTTTTGTACACAATAATTCGTATTTTGTGGTTATAATATCAATTTTGACGGATATATTTTACTGCTGTTTTCATACCTTTTTCAAAACAATAATGTCCTGCGCGGAGCGGCTTTTTATTTCAGTGTTAATCCAGAAGTAAAGGCCCTTTGGCGAGAAGTCGGCAGCAGTTTGCAAGAGCGGATTCGGAAGTCAGGCGACTCCAGGGGCACCCACGGTGCACTGGCGGACCCTTCTTCTTCCCTGAACTTGGTGGTACTTGCACTGAAAGAGCTACCAGCGACGGCGGCAACGGATCAGCTTTGAATTCACTAGTCATGAGCGGCCTTCTTCTACCCGGTGATATGCTCAGCACCTTGTTCTGCAGTGAATCCAGGGGCACCCCTGGTGCACTGGCCTAACTGCTGACAGGTGTTCTTCAGTTTTGAGCTAATCAGCACGGCATGAGCTTGGGCGGCGGCGGCGACAGAGTCAATCAGCAGTGAATGTACACCTTGATGAGCACCTCTCAGTGGTTCCTTCAGCTGGCCACCTTGTTTGAAGTGAATCCAGGGGCACCCCTGGTGCACTGGCTTAACTGAAAAGCAAGTGTGTGTCACCTGGAAGCTAATCAGCGGCGGTATCTGCCTGGACTTACCGGCTAAGAGTGGATCAGCAGTTAATGTGCACCTTGATGAGCTACCTTCCAGTGGGTTCTCCAGCTGGCCACCTTGTCTGAAGTGAATCCAGGGACACCCCTGGTGTACTGGCCTAACTGAAAGGCAGGTGTGCTTGGCCTGGAGCTAATTAGCGGCGGCATCTGCTTGGACTTACCAGCAAAGAAGCGGATCAGCAGTGAGTCACTGCTCTATGTCTGGAACTTCAACTTACGGTTTCTTGGGCAGCTCCACCCTGTCTGACGGTTAATCCAGGGACACCCCTGGTGTACTGGCCTAAGCCTGAAGTAGGGAAGAGCCTGCCAGAGGACTAGCAGCGACATCAGCCCTGAAGGCGACACGTGAGTGGTCTTTTTAAGCGATATTCACTGGTGTGATACGGTTATCTGGGGGATTCAGAGTTAATTACTTGCCCAGCCTGGAGTGCTGCTTACTACTGGAGTGACTTTCTAGTGCTTTATCATAATGTGTGGGAGAATTCTTTTATCTTTTCTACGGTATTGGTCAGCTGGTGAGGCCCTCATATCACCGGTGACCTTCTGAATTAGCAGTGGTGTTGCGAATCCAGGGGTGCTCAGCACACTGGCTTAGCTCCCAACTCTGCACAGCGACCTTGTTCTTGCTTACTGGACTGGGGAGTGAGCTTCCATGCCAGCTACGGTGCCCTTGATTAGCAGTGGTGTTGTGAATCCAGGGGTGCTCAGCACACTGGCCTAGCTCACACCGCTGCGTATCAGTGCTATTCTTGGTGCCGTGGAGTTGTCCTCATGTTCACTGTGCTCCTGATGAACTCTGGCTCAGCTAATCCAGGAGTGCTCAGCACACTGGCCCAGCTTTAAGCCCTCCTTGCACGAATATTCTGCATCTGCTGCGGATTCAGAGCGCTGAAACACAGTGCTGGACCTTTAGGCGTTCGCTGGCTGCACGCGTTTCGTTCTTCCGCTTGTTCAGCGAGGTGAATCCAGGGGCACTCAGTGCACTGGCCCAAGCCAGTCTGAATCAAGCCTCCGGTCTGCTGGTGAACGAGCTTTGCGCTGAGAGAGGGGACTCTTCCTTGGTCCCATTAGCTGAGGATTAACGCAGTACTTTACCACGGAGGGTGAGGCAGAGCCAAGCGCTGCCTCTGCCCAGTCCAGAGATCGTGAGGCACGACGACTGGCGCGAGAGAGGGTCAGTCAGGACCTTGACACGGGATATATGAGCGCAGAGGGGTCGGGCCCAGAATCCACTCCCTCCGCACCGGCATCACCAGCAGCAACAGCACTCGCAGCAACAGCACTTGCAGCAGCAGTAGCAGCCTCAGCGCCTGCAACCAATCAGTTCCTCTTTGCGTTTGACGACGTAGACGAGATGGATTACTATGACAGAGATAGTCACGCACTTGACAAGGAAGATGTCAAGCTCCAGTACACTGGTGGCAAGAATGAGGACAGAGCGCTCTTTATCAGGCGTTTCGTTGACATGGTAGCGAAAGTACAGCGGGCTTTCGAGGCTAAGAAGCGTAGGCACATGAAGTCAGCGTCTTTCCACGCGCTCAGTCAGCAGCAGAAGAAGGCTTTCGCTGACTCCAAGCCAGACCTCAGATCGTTGTGGGATAGCCTGCCCTCGTTTCTAGCAGGGGACGATCATTCAACCTCGGTCGCCTATGACTGGTGGTGCGCTGCATACCTGAAGGATGGCGTCATGGCCTCACACGCTTGTCATGTCTTGAAGGATCTCACCATGAGAGACGCTTTTCAGGGTTCAGTGCGTTGCGCACAACCTCCTTTCCATGAGCTGGCGCCAGGATCAACATGGGCAGTCTGTAAGGTGTTCGAGGAAGGCGATGCTGATGGCGAAGAGTCTGATGAGTGGGCGGGCGAGGGAACCTCCACTAAGGGTCTCACAGGGCCAGATGGCACGGAAGATTCTCACTACTTTTGGGCCTTGAGGGCTTTCATTGCAGAGCTCGAAGCCAAGTTCCTGATGAACAAGGGCACCAAAGAGAAGGAGGATCTGTTGATAGCCAAGCCGCAGACCACCGAGCAGGACGGCCTCGCTTACGTGAAGAGCTGTCGTCGCAGGGAGGCAGCGCTCAACACCGGCAAGATGGTGGAGGACCCCATCGTCAGGCAGGACATCGAGGAGTGCATCAAGGGCCTGCGCATCAAAGAATACCGAGATCGCGTGTCCGAGCAGCTACGTGTCAGCCATCCTGCCCCCAACAAGGTCACATGGGAGGACCTGGAGGTCATCGTGGAGGTGCAGGACAAGCTGAAGAACGATGCGGAGGCTTGGGCTCTCACACTGCAGCAGGAGCTGGTTCGCAGACTCAATTGCGTGTACTCTTGCTACGAGGCCAGGCAGCTGGGGCTTGACCTGGCTGCACTAGTGTCTGCCATGAGGCGCTCTGGTTCTGCCCCCAGGACTGGGGACAGACGCAGGGACCCCAAGAAGAAGGAGCAAGGGTTGTAGGGCGTAGTCATCGCCACCTTCACACCCATCAATCTCATCAACTCCTTCCAGAAGGTATCCTGGAAGCGTGGGTCACGGTCACTGACTATTTTCATCGGAGCTCCATGTTGTCTCCACACTGTGTCAAAGTAAATACGGGCCACTGTAGCAGCAGAGCTGTCCCCAAAATTCATAGGAACCACATATACCATTTTAGACAGTTTGCATGTAAATGCTACAAATGCGTCATTGCCTTGCTCAGTTAAAGGTAGGCCTGTGACGAAATCCACTCCCACATCCTGCCATACCCGAGTTGGAATAGAATGCGGGTTCAGGTATCCATCTGGGAAAGATGATCTGGGCTTCACCGCCTGACAAACTGAACAGGAGGCAACCCATTCTCCCACATCTTGGTGTGCATTCCTCCACCAGAACCTTCGCATAACACGCTCCAGCGTTTTATCTCGGCCAGTATGGCCAGCTGTCGCTGACTCATGCGCTTCGCGCATAATAATCTCTCTCAGCGGAGAGTCCTCTCCCAGCACCAACTGAAATCTTCCCGATGCAGTTCTCCACAGTACTTCACCCACCAGACAGAATTCTTTGGTGCGGCTGTGAGGAGCACACTTTACCTTAGTGCGTAGCTCATTGAGAGGTCCATCTCTAGCATATTCGGACTTCAAGGCCTCCAAGAAAGCAGCATCAGACGCTCCTTCCTGAGAGTCACGCAACTTGGCTGCTTTGCCTGCGTGTATTATAGGTACTCGTTCTCTTGGTTGACGTACTCTTTGTACCCGCTGCTTCGATGGAGGCGCATACACCACCAACATAGGCTGCTGTAAATCCACTAGTTTCCCATTGGAACCCTCCATCAATTGCACTGGTTCACCTTGCGCATCATGCGTGGGAATCACCTCCTCAATACGCATTCCTGCTCGCCTGAACAGGGATCTCCACTGCGGCATTCTGGACTGAATATCAGGCAGTAGAAACACCGCAGAAGTGTTCTCGGGATCACATCGCCACTCCTGCACGTATTTACGCAGCAAGGCCTCCACTGTCAAGTGTTTGTCTGAGAACGAGGGTTCGCACCACACATGTAACCCTCTCCACTTCTCCTGTAGAGTCTCTCTCGCAGCTGCGGTGGACGGAGCTGGCAGCTGCGGTGTGTGCGGTGTAGCAGCGTGCTGCGCACCCACGTCATCAAAAATCGTTTCTAATCTACGGACGCGAGACCGCGTCATTCTATTTGCTGTGGTAACCATGATAGAGAGACAGGGGAAAGGTCGAGCTAAGCAGGGTGGTGGTGTAAAAATTGTCACAGCGGCCAGATACTCCGTAGAAGTCTCAACAAAACAGTTTGAAAATTACAGGTCGTAAGCGGAAGATTGAGAGCGGCCAAAATTCACAACGTGTGGAGCGTCCTCGCCAGGGCCAGTGGCGCACGATGCAGATCAACTCTCGCTGCGACGATACTGCCGTAAAATAAAAACAATCCGTCACAAACTGATCTCCTGCGCAGCGAAGGCGAGCACAACGCGTGCCGCCATCACTGCCATGTCAAAAGGCCATACCGCGAGAATGATACACCACCGCCCAAGTGGGCGCTCAACCCCTCCTACGTCCTACTTAGCCGAACATGGCAACAACAACCTTGGCGCTGTGCCATCATCAGAATTGCTGGATTTGGCACGGTGACACCTAAAATATGTCACCTGCTTCATCCTAGAGTAGTCTGGGTGACCGTCACTCGTAGGCCGAAACCTAATCCCTGAACTTAAAGTCAGGTATATGTTTATCTCTTTTATCTTATCAATCCGACCGTTCTGATATCGAAACCCTATATTGGGGTATAACGACAAATAGATATATATATCGGCCCTGTATATCTAGCAGGTTTTGGTTCGCACCATCGCTTTTACACTGCTTCTACTATGAGTGGCTAAACGCCGACGCTTGGGATGGAGTGAGCGGTCGCTAGGGAGGCACACGCGGTTCAGTGGTATGGCCTAGGCAGCTTGGTTGATTGAGCGGCTTCGCGGACGGTGCACTTGGGCATTTTACGAGTTGATTTTACGTTGGCTGGATTTTGCCGTACTTCTGGTCGATATCACACCGTTTGCGGTACCCGGGGATCCTTTGAGTCCACACGACTTCATCGAGTTCTTCGTCCTTGTCCGCAAGTTTACGCTCTCGACGACCGCCACCTCTTGGCCGCCACCACCGCGACCGCTTCCCGATCACACCCGCTTGCTCCACCCCTACTGTCATTTCATCATGGTTACCACCAGATCAACTTCGAGCGCTCCTCTGCGGAGGAGGAACCTAGCGACTATTTTCGACCAAGCTGCTGCCCGACATGCGGCCACTCCAGGGACTCCGACGGCGACCGTCCCTCCAGCGTCTGGACCCCCTGCGGCATTCGTGGCAGCTGTCCGTACTCTGATCCGCACCAGGCACGACGAGAAGGCCGCCAAATTTGTCGCCAAGAAGTGCTTCGGCTTGAAGGACGAGCGCTTCCATGGCAACGAGAAGAACGTGCACGTCATCTTTACCCGCATGGTGGCTGCTCTTCGCGAGGCTTTCGTGGCCGAGGACGAGCAGCTGGGCGACCTCTTTATACTCGACGACGCCGGCATCACGGTGCGAGAGGAGAGCAATCAGCTCCTCTTCTCCACCCTTGAGCTCCTCGTGCATCCTTCCAGTCCGGCTTCGGACTGGTTGGAGAGCTCTGCTCAGACGTTTCCCGCGGATGGGAAACGTGTTCTGCTCGAGTTTGCACGTAAGCTGCTTCATGCTGACGCACCCTTTCAGGGGACGTCGGACTTGCTGGCAGTTGAACTGGGCTACGGCATGGACCCCAACGACTCGATCATGGACTTCAACGCCGCGCTCGCCGCCGCGAAGCGCAAGAACACTCTGGACGAGGACGACGTCAAAGGCCAATTCATTCAGGCCATGGACGCCGACTACTACAGGCCTGTGGTGTCGCGGCTCCTGCTGCACGACCAGCGGGCGGCGGTGTCCCTGTTGACCGTTCAGCAGTGGGCCCGCGAGTGTCATGCGGCTCACGTGCGGGCTGGCACGGCTTCGCCGAAGTCGGCTGCGGTTGGCGGCCACATGTTGCCTGCGAGGTTTGGCGACCCGCCGAGCGGACACACTTCCGCGGACGCCGACGTGATGGAGATCCTCCTCGCGTTACGCAAGGAGGTGCGCGTTCTCTCCGACAAGGTCAACGGGAAAGGCTTCACTCCCCGCGCTGTTAGGGATCGCGAGCAGTCATCAGATGTTGGTGCGTCATCGAAGCTGCCGAATCGCGATCCGTAATTATATCAGAAACTGAATGAGTACCACTGAATGCGGGTCGATGTCATCATCAACCCGCGTAGCTCAGTTGGTAGAGCGACTGTGATTCAATCAGGAGGTCATAGGTTCGAGTCCCGTCGCGGATACCATTTTCGCCGCGATGGATTACGCTCGACCCATCTCAAACAGTGAAAAATCCCATCACTATTTATAGAGCCCTAAGATTGGTATTCTCGTAAACGGCTCGCAGATTCGGTGTCAGATGTAACAGCATAAGGCACATGATGTGACCTACGCTAAGATCGCGTATGCTCGGGCACGGTGATGTGACCTGCGCTACGATCGCGTATGCATGGGCACGATGTGACCCGCGCTGATGACGTGGATTCGGGCTGCATCCCAAGAACTGCAATTCGGCTCATAGTAAGCTGCCACGTCATCACATCGACCGAACTGTGATACGAACTGGAACACGAATCGTCAGGTGACGATCTGATTTCAAGTGGGGAGATATGTTAGGGATCGCGAGCAGTCATCAGATGTTGGTGCGTCATCGAAGCTGCCGAATCGTGATCCGTAATTATATCAGAAACTGAATGAGTACCACTGAATGCGGGTCGATGTCATCATCAACCCGCGTAGCTCAGTTGGTAGAGCGACTGTGATTCAATCAGGAGGTCATGGGTTCGAGTCCCGTCGCGGATATCATTTTCGCCGCGATGGATTACGCTCGACCCATCTCAAACAGTGAAAAATCCCATCACTATTTATAGAGCCCTAAGACGCGCGGAGAAGCCTCACAACCCACGCACAGGGTTGAAGTACCGCTTCGCAGCCTCTCCGCTCCCGGAGGGGAATTATTCGCAGGGGAATTCGAAGCTTGTCGCGTTTCATCGTGGGACTGGACAAGCAATCCCGCTTTGCCAGCACTCGACGTGCACGTCGGCGCAAGCTAGGCATTGGCACCGCGACTGCCCGCACGGCGGTCCGCGTGCGGAGAAGACAGCTGCTGGGGCGCATTCTTTCGCGGTTCAGGAAGTGGAGGGCGACTTCTACGCCGCTGCCTTCCAGCACGCCATCGACAACAACGACACCGACCGCTTCGACGCGCTATGCTTCTTGGCGGGTGGCAAGCCCGTGATGCTCGAGGATCTCTCCGCCGCCTCCTTCTGTGTTGGCGACACCGTTGAGACTCACGCCATCGACGAGTATCCGGAGTGCTGCCAACCCGCTGACACCCGCATCGGGGTCTGCGCGGTTGGTGGTGCCATGCACGTCAACACCTTCCAAGTCCACGACAAGATCCCGGACGACGCTCAGGACATGCCGCCACCGCCAGCACCGCCTGCCGCTCCGCAGTCGGTGGTGTCCGACGAGGGCATGTACCCCGTCAGCGCGCTGCACGCCCACGAGCCAGACACGTCCTTCATGGACAAGTTTGCGGTGCGGCTTGAACTCACTGACCCTAACCCGCCTCTCGCGATGCATTGCATGGGGCCCATGGCACCCGTTGATTCAGTTTCGGTGACTGAGGGAGAGTCCGAGGATGACGACGAGGGTGATCCGCCGCCGCGGCAGGCTCTTGGCTGCGGCAGACCGCCGTTGGGCTTTGGGTACTCTGCCCTCATGTCTCTCGCAGTCTGCCTAATGCTTGTTATTTGTGCGACTGCCGCGCCTTCAAATGATTGCCCCGCGCCAACATCTTCGGCGACAGGGCGCATCGGCGACGAGGTCGGTGGTGCTGGTGAGCTGACGCCCACGGCCATCCCGCCGGATCTCTACTGGCAGCCGGAGGGCTGGTACCACGGCTGGTACCGTACTACGTACGGGTACGGGTGGACGTGGCTCCCAGGCCCCCCGCAACCACCTGAGGCAGCTCCGATTATTACTGCGCCGCCCTCGCCGGGTGGTGCTCCGCCGTCGCCAGACTACGAGCCACCCGCCTGGGACGGTGGAGACGGGGATGAACTTTCTTCCTCAATTCGACACAGGATCGAGCCAGTTGCACCCGGTGTAACTGCCTGCGGCGACATCGGCGCTCCTTCAATTCTCTCAGTTTGCTCTACGAATGATTCAACGAACAGTGGTACCAGCTCTCCTGGGCGCTGTGACAGTGGTACCGGCTCTCCCGGGCGCTGTGGAAGTGGCTAGTGCTGACGTGATTGAGATTAACTTGCCTTCAGTTTGAGATGCTGTAGGTGCAGGTTGCCCCAAGATGGGCTCTGTTTCGGGTTTTCAGTGTATCAGAATTCGGCAGTAGAAAGTAGTGGCACGGCTGCTGCACTGCCTGTTCGGGGGAAGGGGCCTGGCCAGTATGAGCACAGTGCCTCCTGACCCACTAGCACTGACTTTTCTGCCTCTCGGTAGGCATTTGTTTACTGTTTCGGCTACCTAGTTTGGTCCCCACACTAGGTGGTGTGCTGGATTTGGCACGGTGACACCTAAAATATGTCACCTGCTTCATCCTAGAGTAGTCTGGGTGACCGTCACTCGTAGGCCGAAACCTAATCCCTGAACTTAAAGTCAGGTATATGTTTATCTCTTTTATCTTATCAATCCGACCGTTCTGATATCGAAACCCTATATTGGGGTATAACGACAAATAGATATATATATCGGCCCTGTATATCTAGCAAGAATCACCGGAAAGCCGGTGCGGGCCATAACCTGCGAGGAAGACAGATCCGCTGTCCGGCTAAGCTCGCTGAGCATCAAACTGATAATCACATAAACGGTGTCTGGCCGAGGCTTTATGCTCTCGGAAACCCAGACAGTAAAGCAAGACTGTACTACTGTACTGTACTACTGTACAGTACAGTGCTAGGATGTCACGGACACGATACGGAAGCAGGGTCAGGCTAGGGGCTAGTCAGAGCCCATAATAACTAAGCCTAAACCCGAAGTCCAGCATATTGAGCAAAGAACTTATCGGAAAGTGCAGGGGTATGAGTGCCCCATACTATAAAGGGTAGGGAGGAATGCGTGCATGCACTCCAACCTAGCGGCATACATGTATGCTTGCGTGCTCTAGGTGTAATAAGCCGTGGTGTGAAGTAGATAGTTGCGTGTGTGCTTTGTTAGGCACGCGAAGTAGGGGCACGAATGGATAAGTAGAACGCGAGATATGCCCCAAAACGTATGCGACACCAACCTGAAAACACTATCAGTATGAGCAGTATATCAATTCGCTAATACAGTGTGACTTAAATTAATTTACCCCGGGGAGCCAATTCGCCCCCGGCTACCATACAGGGTCAAGGGCAGTCACTATCCTAAAAGTTCCCCCTGCTAGCACATACATGGAGACTCCGCGACTAATCTAACTCTACAGCAGCCGCCATGACAACGCACAACCAATCCTCCTCCCACTGGTCGAGACTAACTACAGTACAGTAAGCCTTATAATGATATTGGCGGTGGTCTCGGTCAATTATCATTATAAGGCTTATATCATTATAGGACTTACTAAGCCTTATAATGATAATTATCATTACAGGCCCCTGTAATGATAATTATCATTATAAGCCTTATAATGATAATTATCATTACAGGCAAATGATAATTATCATTACAGGCCCCTATAATGATAACGATTTATCTGGTAAAAACTGGCATAACTGGCATAATAAGAGGGGGCGGGGGGGTGTTCTTGCCGGGGTGTCACAAACGAAAGCTGAACAGCCTGCAACGCAACGTCGAACGACGAACGTGCAAGCCCAACTCAATTTGGCAAATTCGAAATTGAATTTCGATAAGGGAAAGGGTACTTCGATCATTGTTTCATGAGATCCGATAGGCAGCCTTCTTTCAGAAATGACAAGTTTTTCGCGTGTTCTGTGTTGCAATTAGACCCTTACTAGACACACCAATACAATTTACACCATCCGTCTAGTGGGATGAAACCCGGAGATAGCGAGAAACGCTCTATTCCATTGCAACAAGTTGTTCTCGCTCTTGGAATCCCCATGAATAAAAACAGCTGTTTTGTGTTGAAAGCCAGAGAGTAAACTGAGCGACATGTCTAGCTTTGCGAAAAACATTCAGGACCTGGTCGTCGTTTTCGCGTTGCTTATCGTGGCAGTGCAGGGCTCGTATACCAGCCGCAAACTGTTCAATGCGGAATCGAGGGTGAATTGCTCTCTGTTTCTTGCTCTTGGTATTGCTTGCATTTCCACCATCGCACGAATGTGCACTGTCAACTACACATTGACGAATAGGCCTGCAAAACCATTCACACGCAGGCTCGAAAGCAGCATTCAAACGATATCCAGAAAGTCTATTTTGATTTCTATGGCAAACCTTTGCCACCCCCTTTACCAGCGACAACCGATGTAAGCAGACCCGTAGAACCCCACCCGTAGAGCCCTTTCCAATATTCAGTGTCAGTTTTCGGACTTTTCTTTTAGGTGCTTTTTCTTATGAAGTGTTGTGAAGCTTGGAGATCCTTCAACGAATATATTCATCGCTCACGTAGTTTCTGGATCCCAAGCACGACCGTTCACAACGTGTCGTTACACGTCGCCGTTTCCGCATATCGACATATCACAGACGGGGCTGCTTCTTTCCATCTCTTCCTCTCTCTCTCTTGGCACAGATGATTCAGATGCTAGTATAATCACTGCTTTCTATTAATCAACTTCAGTTGCCATTTGGGTTTGGCGGGCCGATGGCGCCGCGCGTGGTTGTAAAGGGCGGGAAAGCCTGATACGAAAGAGGACCTCCACACTGGGGTCATTGTCGGCGCACTTGCGAAGGCAGTGTGCTTACTGAACTCGAGTGAGCTGAAGATGCACAGCTTGTCGCGCTCGGCCCGTTCCACACTTGATAATAGTACTTAGACCAGTATGAACTCTCGATCCGTGCCTGCGTGTGCATTGGAAGAACATGTTACGCCTCTGCACATCCCGGATAGATATCTTATGAGGCAAGCACCTTGACCCACCAAACCCGCAACATCCGTACACCCCGGAACGATATCCAAGAGCCAAACACCCTGGTCAACCAAACACAGTACCTCCTTACACCCTTTATTGTTTTCTTGTAGTAAGAGTAGCTCGGTGATAGCCAGCGCCGTCATGCCTCTCTGTCAGCCCATGCAGCTTGGTTTCTGTTTCACGTCAGTCGAGGGATACGTGTCTGTGCCCTGCAGCCGCGAGTATGGCAGAGAGCAGCTCTGGTCGGGGCACCGATGATTCTGCTGGAAGGAGTTGCGACTCAGCAATACCCGCAAGCTTCGATTCTCGAAGGAGGTACCGTCGTGACTCAGCAACACCAGCAAGCCCTAACGCTACCAAGCAAAACGATAGACGCGCAGAAAATAGCTAATCTTGCCCTAGCTGTTGCCGATCTCGCCGTCGCCTCTGCTAGTCAAGCAAATCTCGGTCAGATGACAGCAACGACAATGGATGGGTTGCCGGGCGGCTCAACCTCGGTCGCAGCCTCTCATGTCGCGCCGCTCCAGCCCACGAGCGGTATCTTGGTGTTAGATGCCCCTCCCTCTTCTACGGCGATCAGCGATGCACCGGCCATGGACCCGGGCAGCGATGGGTTGCCTTCAACAAATAGCGGCACGGCTGAGCCCTCAGCTCTAACGACATCAACAGTGCAGGTTCGGTGCCAACTTACGTTGAAATAGCTTGCTATGACGCGTGTGGGGTCTTTTTTTCTTCTACTTTTGCAATTTGTGTCTCCGACTATTGACACTTCGTACGGCTGACTCTACTCAATCGCACACAGGAAAAACCTCGATGGAGCTCACTCATGCATTGGTTGATGTCAGAGAAGCACGCCGACAAAATTGCTTCCACTTCCTGAAGCGATGCTTCGATAACAATTGTGAGTGGAATGCAGGTGACACAACAGTTGAGAGCTTACATGGCTCTAACCACAAAGATTTGACAAAATTTATCAGAAAACAAGCCTGCATTGCTTTACTCCATATGGAAAAGTGCGCAGTTCATGTCGGCAACTTCACTTCGGTTTACTATACGAATACCGGAGAACGAAGTCCAGGTGTCCAAATTGAAATAGATGGTTTTTCAGTTGTATCCTGACAGACATGACGGTGCATAGAGGCGTTATCCCGGTAGTCCTCTAGTCTCAAATGTGTATTGGACATGCCTCCAGCCATCGGTTTGCAAGCACAGCAAGGTTAGCCTTTCCAAAGGCAAGTACGTCTTTCCATCTGGTTTTACTCCTAGAAATTGTGCTTGACGGCACACAAGTAATATGGAATGACGAAGTCTTGTAACATAAGAAATACGTGGAGCTGATTTGGGAGGCCTGTCGGGCCGCCCTGCTGAGAGAGTGCACTAACTACCAATAGGTTCGCCCTATACATACTTCCCGTATATATGATATGGAGTGGGGTTGAAGTCACCAATATTACGATGGAGGGCTCTCGCGTCATCACTAATGCATTGAAGCCTGCTTCGAGATATCGTAGGATAGTTCCCAAACATCACAACACTTAGGAACCCTCTTCAATAAATACGATGTCAGACACATGATTGCATTGATCCTCCCGATGGCTGTGTCTAAACAGCTAAACAGACGCACACATATATACCGTCATATATAGAACCTTGGCATGTTCAAGTCATCGTCTGGAAGCATTTTATCGTTTAGAACTACATAGCGCTGCAGCATATTTCATATAACGGGGAGCGGTTTCTTTAAGCTGTGCTATGTTCTGCTTTGATTGGTGTATTAATCATAAATGCCTTGATGTGTTGGGCGTATGTGGTTTGCTACGATGTGGTACACGGTGTAATCATGCCGAGAGCTAAATGTGTAGGAGGCAGTAGGGGAATATATCTAACCGGTATATCCAGGTGTGAATTTATCAGAACCGCTGAGTGCTGTTCGTGTGCTATCTTCGAACTGTTATTAACTGTAAAACGAATAAGTTAAGAAACCTATACCGGAAACGGTCACCACTGACTACTATACTCGCACGGTATAGTCACTATCTCAGGATGGACTCATCTGACTCAGGAGTCATAACCGTTTACACCGGTCAGAGCGGCCTAAGCAGATCTCGGCACACCACCTCCATACTGGAGATGGTGACAGCAAGCAGATGTTAGGGTGATCAGAGGTCACCAGCAAGAAAGTTAAGCAGCCGTGCTGCACAAGGTCCTACTGTGCTATTCTGATAAACCGAAGGAGTTAAAACTGCCGTATCAAACGAGCTACTGCAACCCGTAAAACACTGACAAGTTACAGCAGCAAGCAAATTTAATGCAAGTTAAATTTAATTATGTAATCTAAAAATATGAAAGTGTTGAGCACGGCTGTACTAGGGTGTATCGCGAGTCAGACGAGAGACAGACGTGTCAGAATGACGAGTGACAGCACCGATGACAGTCACCAGTATGACCGAGAGGTATGACGAGGATGACTGACAGCTTGTGACTTTTTGAACATCTGCAACCACAGCAGATCAGGTTGAGAGAATTGACGGGAAACCATTCCAGAAATGGGGGGGACCATTTTATATTCAAACAGCCACACAGAACTGGAGGGAAACCAGGAGAGCCCCAGTTCTTGCCACTCATCAGATCTATGACTATTCAGCAAATCAGAGCAGAGATCACTGTATGACTGGCAGCTGCAGCCCAAGGTATCTGGTTCAATGAAAGCCACGTACGGTACCTGGTTCACTGAAAGCCCCGTATCTGGTTCAACGAAAGCCACGTATCTGGTTCAACGAAAGCCCTGTATCTAGTTCAATGAAAGCCCCGTATCTGGTTCAATGGTTCAATGAAAGCCCCGTAATCTTGCTTGCGCAAAAAAAGTTGTTCCTAACACTTATTATATATGTAGTCAACTGTACAAGGGAACCGTGGAAAGCAAGGGCAACGCACCTTTCATTTTTGATGGAGAATCTTTTACCCTGTCCTCTTTCTTGAATAGAGGACAATAAAATGCATACCATCAGTGTGTTCAATAGTACAACGATACCCGCCGTTGTCGCAAGAAAGGCACACCTTGCTGTACTTTTTCGGAGGCTTCCTCATGTTTGCAATAACCAAGTGAACAGAGGTGGGGTGGGGGCAAAATAATACAAACGGTGATATTACACGCATGTGCTTGTGTCACAAATTTATTCCCCAAAAACATGACATAATTTCTATTCCCCGTTATGCACTTTTCTATTCCTGGATAACCATTTTCCCCGTTAAAGCGTGTTGCTAGGGAGGGGGTCTAACCCCCCTAGGATTTCTGAAAAACACACACTTAAGGAAACTCTTAGGGGGGGGGGTAAGCGATAGGGGGTGGGTTAGCCCCCTAGACGTTAAGATGTGCTGCTAGGGGGGGCAAAATCCTTGTCCGGAATTGGGGCCCTTCCCGCCAAAGCAATGTTCGCCCCCCCTGATGCGAATGAGCTGTGATCTGCCCTGAAGTGTCGTGTGATGCATGCGCCACGATCTGCGGTGTCGTGCCGTGCTATGACGCGCCGTGCGATGCCCAACAAGGAGCTGTCAGGAGTTGGGCCTGGGCCGATTTGGGCTTTCAAACCAGACTTCAGCCCGCCCTCGCTCACGACATGTCATTCTCACACTACCCTGGTTAACAGTCTCACTTGCCCTCGCCCTTGACATTGAGTTATATAGCATGCATGTACCGTTCTGTCGGCAATAAAGCTCGCCGCAACCTTGTAGCTACTCGAACTACAGAAGGTCCGGAGGAAGCGACGGAGATGCGGTTTGCCGTTTGACATAAGGCGGCAATGGGAATACGACTACCTTTGCTATTCGAGTTTATTGATTGTGGTTTGACGTATGCGCGGGAGCCAGTGAAATTACTTAATTTTGAATTATTGGTTATCGGAGCTGAATTAACGAGTCTATATTTATTTAATTACTCGATCTAATAGTTTAGTCGCAGCACGCGGCGACCAATAACTAGTTATTTAATGAAACCAATAACTGTAGGCGCGGTAGGCCCTATATCACCTTACACCGTGTATGGCAGCCGTGCTGCTCAGGGTTAACCCCTTCTGACTTGCGTCGGCTGATGGTCATTTCTCTGCCTGAATTTGCTGTGAATTGCTGCAAACCCGCGATCAATACCTCGGCAAACAGCGGCCCCCTACAACGCCTACGTACCTTGTCAGTTGCTTTGGCATATGATATCGACACCGTGCCGCCCATCAAAGCAAGCTGTTGAACGCGACGACGACCATATTTTTTTTGTCACAACTTGCATGTTTACTTCTTTGCTTTGACGGTTGTGTTGTCTTGCTTTGCAAATTAAGCCGGTGCTTTCAAGCAAAATGTGTAAAGTGTGCTCAGCCCGGCCATTCTACTTTCCACCGCGGAATCCTAACGGGGAGTTACTGCGGTTAAACCGTAGGCGGTCCGCAGCGGACACTTGGCAATGACATAATGAGGGCTGTCCTACCAGAATATACGTAGGGAAGTCTATCTGTATTGGGCCCCTCTGAAGGGGTGTTGAGCGTCTCAGCTTGCAATGAAATACTGAGGCTAGCTCGATCATGTACTGCTGTTAAGATCTCACTCGCTTTCACCACTATCGCGCGGCAGTAGTACCGCGCAGGAGTGAACTGTTTTCGTCACTTCTGATGAGCACGTAGTACGGATGCGCGATCCAGTCCCTTGCATACATCTCGCACATTGCGCATTTACATTTCTGGAAAGCAATCAAGCAGTGCCACAGACCAATATACAACATAAAACCGTAGAAGAAGCAGGTAATAACGTGCGCGACCACAACAATAAACCATAGCGGGAGATAATGCAATAGGACACCAGGAGGTGACAGAGGTAATCGGGGGAGCGAATAGCAGAGTCGTGATCGTATAAAATGCGACGACCAGAAAGGAGCCTCATGGCCACGCCACCGTGGCTAGAAAAGGAATATGTGGACTACATAAACGAGGATAGCAATTCGTGTAAGCGACCGGACCAGGCCAAAATAAACCTTTTTGTGGACAGCGAATATAATGTCTGGGCAGCAGTGCATAGAATAAAGAACAATTGCGAAAGCTGCCAGACTCATGATAGAACATTGATTATGCCAGCCAGCTTCCAATTAAACCAATTATTCGAACTTATGTCATGCATGTGGGAGTACAAACAGACCCCCCTTGGCATGGAAGACGGGATGTTTTCGCTTTCACTACAAGAAGGACGAAAACACAACACAGCAGAGGAAATACAGGCCCATGGCACTGCTAGAATGCCTGTTCAAACTGTACACGGTGGTACTGACCAAAATGCTAGCAGACTTCTGCAAATCAATAAATGGAATGTTGTCTCAAGCCCAGGAAGATTCGAGGGGGGGGGGAAACACCACAAGGGGACAGCTGACACGCATCACACAATAACCGTTTCAATTGGGAAATCACTACCAAACTCACGCCTTCACCCGAATGGATAACCCATAAGGAGGATTATCATACTGCTACATGTATTGCACAAACGATTAGGTTAAATACTTACAATTCTCGTTCAATTGGTTCGACTAAATTCCACGATGGAATGCCTCCAAACTAACATTAACAAGTGATATCTTTTATGCTTTCTCTCCGGAAGCCATACTGTTTTCGCCAGAGTTTGCCAACGCCTTCATTGCTGACTTTACAGTACGTAACGGCCTAACCTGTGCAGCTCACTTGTTTGCTTTCTTTGTGTTAACGGTAGTAGAGGAGGCCTCAGTTCGCGCGACACTTCGTGGATAATTCTGCTTCGACTTAAAACCTTTGTTGAGGGATCCGATGTTGTCTAGTGTTGGTTTGGTCACCCGGTTGATGGACCCCGTTGCACATCTGAATGTGGAGTTTACGGAGTTGTCAGGAAGCTGCCATGAGCGGCAGAAGCCACGGACCTGGCGGAGATCAGCCTCCGTTGTGTAGACACCACTCTGTAACCCCAACTCGCCCAAGTTCCATATCTCAGCGCCATGGCTATCTCAAGAGAACCACTACAGTCGCTCTGATACTTTACTCGCATACAAATCCCAGGTGCAAGCTCAAGTGCAGACTTCAACATTGTTCGTCTACTGACAGTTCTTGAAAACTTTCATCATTTGGATCCTAAAATCCTACACCGAAAAAGAACATCATCTAAATACAAGCATCAACAAACTGTGGTAGAAATTTGGAAAAATATCTCCTATAATTGGATGGACTATTTACTAGTGAATGCAAATTCAATCTGTTGGGGGTGGCTCTGTCCTACGGTTTTAAATTGGCTTGCCTGGGGTGGGGCCGGCCCTACCTGGTTCCGCCTGGGTCAGCCTGGGGTGGGGCCAGCCCTGCCTGGTTCCGCCTGGGTCAGCCTGGGGTGGGGCCAACTCTGCCTGGTTCCGCCTGGGTCAGGCCTGGGGTGGGGCCAGCCCTGCATGGTTCCGCCTGGGTCAGCCTGTGGCCAGCCCTGCCTGGTTCCGCTCTGGTTCCGCCTGTCGGGGCCAGCCCTGCCTGGTCTCGCCTGGGTCAGCCTGGGGTGGGGCCAGCCCTGCATGGTTCCGCCTGGGTCAGGCTCTGGGTGGGGCCAGCCCTGCCTGGTCCCAGCCAGGCTGGCCTGGGTGGGGGGCCAGCCCTGCCTGGTTCCGCCTGGGTCAGTTCGGGGTGGGGCCAGCCCTTCCTGGTTCTGCCTGGTTCAGCCTGGGTGGGCCAGCCTGGGCTGCTGGTTCCACCTGGGTCAGCCTGGGGGTGGGGCCTGCCCTGCCTGGTTCCGCCTGGTCTAGCCTGGGGTGGGGCCTGCCCTACCTGGTCTCGCCTGGGTCAGCCTGGGGTGGGGCCAGCCCTGCCTGGTTCCGCCCCGGGTTCAGCCTGGGGTGGGGCCTCCCTGCCTGGTTCCGCCTGGGTCAGTCTGGGGTGGGGCCAGCCTGGTTCCGCCTGGGTCAGCCTGGGGTGGGGCCTCCCTGCCTGGTTCCGCCTGTCAGCCTGGGTGAGGCCAGCCCTGCCTGGTTCCGCCAGGTCAGCCTGGGGGCCAGCCCTGCCTGGCTCCGCCTGGGTCAGCCTGGGGCTCTAGCCTGCTCTGCCTGGTCTCGCCTACTGCCTGGGGTCGAGCCTGCCCTGCCTGGTTCCTCGCCCGGGTCAGCCTGGGGTGGGGGCCAGCCCTGCCCGGTTCCGCCTGGGCTGCCTGGGGTGGGGCCAGCCCGCCTGGTCTTCGCCTGTCAGCCTGGGTGGGCCAGCCCTGCATGGTTCCACCTGGGTCAGCCTGGGGTCGAGCCAGCCCTGCCTGGTTCCGCCTGGGTCAGCCTGGGGTGGGGCCAGCCCTGCCTGGTTCTGCCTTGGTCAGCCTGGGGTGGGGCCTGCTCTGTTTGCTTGCATGCGTCACAGGCTCGCACACCTTTGCGTGTTAACTTTATTTCCTTCCCTTGATAAACTGATTTACGTGGTGGCAGGGAAGAAGGAGATGTGTTGTCGCAGATCCTATTGCCATGCCATATGTGCTGTATAAATCACAGACAACCACCTAAGGGTGCCTGCCCTGTTGGAGGAGTGGGTGACTAGGAAACACACATTCAGGTGGTGCGTGCGGTCGCCCACGGAGGAGACTGCAGAGCTTCCCTGCACACATCGCACCGCAGCGCCCAAAATGACTATGTATGCTGCTGAGCCATGATACCTGCGTCATAGTGGCATACCTGCGGTAAGGGCCTGCATATATGTCAGCACATACCTACAGAACACATGCAGGCGGCGGCTGGGCCACACACCTGCGCGACTCCGCTCAGAGCACGGGCGGCTGGGCCGCACACCTGCGCGACTCCGCTCAGAGCACGGGCGGCTGGGCCGCACACCTGCGCGACTCCGCTCAGAGCACGGGCGGCTGGGCCACACACCTGCGCGACTCCGCTCAGAGCACGGGCGGCTGGGCCACACACCTGCGCGACTCCGCTCAGAGCACAGGCGGCTGGGCCACACACCTGCGCGACTCCGCTCAGAGCACGGGCGGCTGGGCCACACACCTGCGCGACTCCGCTCAGAGCACGGGCGGCTGGGCCACACACCTGCGTGACTCTATTCAGATGAAAGTTGGCTTCGCTGTTGTTCACGTTCCAGCCGTAGTCTCGAGAGGTGGTGTTCTTCCAGCCGATCGACGGGTAAGACCTGCGCACAGCACAGGCGAACAGGATACGACTTCAAAGAGTCCAAGGCGATTCATAATTCCACTCCTCCCTGGTGCTGAGGTGCTGAGGTGCTGATCCGCGGACCCTCAGCGACTCCGCGCCGTGCTGGAAGCTTCCTCTTTTACAACACCAATACCCGCTTCGACGTCTGGCGAGCGTGGTCTCTCGTAGCACCCATCTGCTTCCAGCTGGAAAGGGAGGTTATACTCAGGGTATAGTGTATACCTGTGGGCCGTGATGGCTCGATGTGTTCCTGCGTGAGGATCGGATGGTGAGGGTGCTGCGAGGCCCATGTTGTTTGCCTCAGCGCGCTCTAGTGTCTGCTGGCCCACAACCGGCGCGGCCGTTCACCCTTCAGAAACTATCTCTCCGCCCTTCCTTCCACAGCACATGCGCCGAAAGGGTGAACTAGCGGGCGCGGTTTCAATTTGGCGCATTAGCACCTCAGCACCTGCGGCATCTCACTCTTCCTTTCGGCTGACTCAGCATGACACGAGCGAGCTCGGTCTTCCTGTCAGCAGGGCCCTACAGCGAGCACCAGCTGACTTTCCTTTCCAAGCCGCTCGCATCGCGAGCACCAACCTATCTCCCCTACAGCACACGGACATAGTGGAGAAGGCATTTGTCCAAAGCAGGTGGGTCGCTCTAAGATAAACCTACTTCCCCTGCAGTCAGAGAACCTGTCCCTCGATTGCGACTCGTGTGGCGAGAACCGACACTCGATCCCTCCAAGCTGGCTCGCGCGGTCAGAACCATCTTATTGTCGTGCAGCTCGCTCGTGTTGCGAGGACCAACTTGCCTTCCCCGCAGCTCGCTCGTGTTGCTAGGACCAACTTGCCTTCCCCGCAGCTCGCTCGTGTTGCGAGGACCAAGTTGCCTTCCCCGCAGCCCGCTAGTGCGGCGAGAAAGGTGAAGGTAAGACTTACGTGAGGAAAGAAATTGCTTCCGAGGCTCGTCGACAAATAGCTCTTCCCCAAGCTATTTCCCAAGCTACTTCCCAACTGTAATATCACACGAGCGACACGCCCTTTATTCCCAACACACTTTTCCTGGCATCGTTCTGTAATATCACAAGCGCGAGACCGCGCAGCCAGACACTCGCATGAGCAGGCAGTGACCGTCACACGCTCAGGCGCAGAAGCGACCGCGCAGCCAGACACTCGCATGAGCAGGCAGTGACCGTCACACGCTCAGGCGCAGAAGCGACCGCGCAGCCAGACACTGCTATAGGCAGGCAGTGACCGTCACACGCTCAAAAAGCGCAGAGGCATTTCCCGCGCAGTGAGACACTTTCGCATGGGCAGGCGGTGACCGTCCTGCCGGCTGCGCAAACTACCGCAGACATTCATAGACAGGCAGTGACCGTCACCCGCTCAAAGCGCAAACTACCGCGCGCAGCCAGACACTCGCATGGGCAAGCAGTGACAAAGAATCCACACGCTCAAAGCGCAGAAAGCGACCGGCGCAGCCAGACACTACCACATGGGCAGGCGGTGACCGTCCCTTTACCGGCTCAAAGCGCAGAAGCGACCGCGCGGCCAGACACTCGCATAAGGCAAGCAGGCTGGCCGTCGCTCAGCGGCGACCGCGCGGCCAGACACTGCATGAGCGGGCGGTGACGTCTGCGGCTCAGCAGGCGACCGCGCAGCCAGACACTCGCATGAGCAGGCAGTGACCGTCACACGCTCAAGCGCAGAAGCGACCGCGCAGCCAGACACTCGCATGAGCAGGCAGTGCC
>LGRX02008419.1:0-15401 GCA_001247695.2 Cymbomonas tetramitiformis
AGACCTCCCCCCTTATGGGGGGTGAAAGTCAGTGTTCCCATGACACCACCTCACCCCGAAGGTGGGAGGTGCACTGCAGGGCCAGCCGGTACTCCCGGACAGGCGGCTAGGAGAAATGTAATGTTCCTAGTCACTAGCTAACTCGTGATGTGCCAATTCAGGGTCTCAATCTAGGGGCTTGCTTTAGACGGTGGCGGCGTCATTCCCGATGGTGAACGGTGTCGAGCGCCAAGTAGTCAATGTGCTAGCGAGCGTGTTGCAATGTTTTTTCATTGCGCCAATTGACCATGACTTGATTGCTGCGTGGACCCTTATTCCTTTCGGCGAGAGATTCGTTAACCTGTGGAACATTGCTTTCATCAGTCTGCTTTGAAATACATACGCCGGAAATAGTTAATACATTGCAATGTAGATATTTGAACAGCTCTAACCTTTATTACGAACTTCAGCAATCCCGTCAGAAGCTTCGCCAGCAACGCGCGATGGCACTTGTTGAAGTCCACCGGCTGCTGGACTCCCTCGGCAGCATGCAGCTCCTTGTGTTCGATTTTCAGCTCCATGAATTCAATCACCGCGCTCTTCGGCTCCCAATCATGATCGAAAATCTCCGTTTTAATCGGAGCATCCGGCATCCCGCCCTCGCCCCGGCGTGACGCTTTCACACGGAGTTCCAGCCATTCCCAAACGGCCTGTAATACGCATCAGAATCAGTCTTCGAACTTAGAGACAGAGCAGACTCTAAGTCAAGGTAACGCCAGAGCTTGACAATCGTATACGATTGTCACACTTCTCACTGGATTTACCAACTGACCGATCATCCCCATGGCATGATCATCACAAGTGTATGAACGGGGTCACCTTCGCACTGAACGCGGCGATCTCGTCATTGATATCTGGCATTTCTTTGGCTTCCATCATCCGCGACGCTGCCAGTACTGCAGGGGCCATATTAATCTGAGACCCAGCTGCTGCTTGAATCGCCCATAGCAAATGCAGGCAGTTTCCCTCAAACCCCCTTTTCGTATGGGTGATGCCCAACGTCTGCAGAAACCATGCGGGATCGTATACGGGTGCCTCAGTGTAGGCAGGGCCATAAAGCTTCGGAATCGTGAACGTAGCCCCAAAGCGACCGACATTTCGAATCTCGATGTAGTCACCCGGCAACGAGTGAATGTAGCACAAGATCATACGCGTGGCTGCATAGCAAACATCAATGTCATTAGGACTTGTTATCCTGCACCTTAAAAATAAATACTTGTGAGGACTAACTCACCAGCGCAATCCACAAGAGTCTTGTAAGTATGCATGGTATCCTGCGATGGCTTATTCACACTCTTGTCCATAGCCCTTCCTTCCTTGGAATCAACGCGCTTCCATCGTTTTGCTTTTATCATGCTCTTCATGACCTCATCGAAGCGTGCAGTGTAGAATTTGTTGGAAGATTTGATTAACATCCACACCAGAAGCTTGGTTTCCAAATCAGGCTCTCTGTGGACGTCTTGCATAAGTGTCTGGTGATGCTTTTGCACGTACGTCATATGCTGCGAATCACGGTAAGAATCCCCATCAAATTCATAGGGTCCCCAAGGGTTGTCAGCTTTTAGTTTGAGTATAGTATCCTGCGTATCCTCATCATCATCATAGACGTCCCCGATAGCCTCTGCGTGTTCATACCAATCTGGGTATTTAGTCCAACCCATCAGCGAGGCAAACTTGGCCTTGGCAGATTCGATGACATCCTTGATGAAACCAAGACGATGACAATACGAGCTGAACTCAGTGCCAGTCAAAAACTTGCCCTTGCAACTGATCCCATATTTCTGGTAGAACTCCTTCCGTTTGTCCACATCGGCCATTAATACTCCTTGCTTCGCCACATTAAGAACAAAGAAAAAATATCGTACATCATTTGCGTACAAACGTGACAAGCACTAAGCGTTGGAACCTGGCACTAAGCGGTGGTAGGAATTGCTCCCTTCTACCCCATCATTACTTGATTGTATCCAAGACGCAAAGAAAGTTGAGTGTAACTTGGAGGCAGTTGGCCTGTTCGCTGGGTCAACTTCGAGACACGCATTCACGAGCAATGTTAGCGTTTTTGAAATACGACTATGTGGCTCCCATTGTCCCATGTTACGCTCTTTAGCCAACGCCAGAAGCTGTTCCCATGGAAGGTTTTTCCCTGAGAGTATTTGCATGGCGAGCCCGCCAATTGCCCAGATGTCGCTGTAGGTGGTTTTGTTCGCTAGCGAGGACTCCGGAGCCCGGTGAGAGGGCTTCCATGCTTTGTAGAAAGTAGAAATTTGTGGCGCTGGTGGTGGGACTGGTGGGACAACACTCGGATCCGTTCGCTCAAGGCAGCTCAAACCGAAGTCCATGATTTTGAGACTTTGTCCGCCAACAGCCGACAGATTGTCTTGTACAAGCACGTTGTTTCCTTTCAGGTCCCCATGCACCAATCCAACGGCATGGAGTTCCGAAACGCCACGAAACAAGTCGATGACCAGCTGGCGCCGCACTCCGATTGTTATTTCTGATGAAGAGCGGGCTTTCAGGAAGTCGATGAGGGTCTCCCCGCCATATTTCATGACGAGGAACGCGGACTGGTCTGGAGCGTCAATGTGGGCCCCGTATCCGAAGCAGGGGACAACCGTTGTGGGAGACGCGATACGGGCCAAAGAGTGCATGTACAGCTCCACGGCACAGAACCGCAGGCGACGGTGCAGTGCAGGGTCGGTGTAGTCCTTGAGAACAGCCCGCTCGGTTTTATCAACAGTGCAGTGTAACATGACGTTGCCGTAAGAGCCTTTACCATGAGCTTTGGTGCCCTGAGAAACGCCGTATGTTACGACTTGTGGGCGCGCGACCCTGGGCACCCCAAACTGTGCAGCTATCTGGACGAGATTGTCGAGGCAGGCCTCCGGTTTTCCAAGCCGGAACCTCTTTTGAATTGATTCAACAAAGCATGATTACCGTATCGCAGGGAAGCCGGCATGGTTTCCTAAAGTACCATGAAAAATGAATTATTTTATGAAAACAATACCCTATATAGACATGATAAAAATATAAATAAAAATATGAAACACGTTTGACAATCGTATACGATTGTCAAGCTCTGTGGTTAGGTTCGTCTCTCTGACGCACGTATCTCGTCTTCGGAAAAGGAATCTAAATATGAAACACGTTTGACAATCGTATACGATTGTCAAGCTCTGTGGTTAGGTTCGTCTCTCTGACGCACGTTTGCCACTCGCAGACGACTGGGCCATACCCCATTAGTCCCTGGTTAGGGGGGAAGGGGGGAGTTCGTGTATATTTGTTAAGTATGAAGAAATTTTTTAAATTTTCTTAAGTATGGGAAAACGCAGGCGTCGACGCGGGCCGACGCGTTACACTCCTTAAGTATGGGCTTAAGTATGGGAGCCCTAATTTGCGAAATCTTAGAATGTTAAGAATGTTTGGTCCACTGTCCGTCCGTCCGTCCGTCCGTCCGTCCGTCCATGGACGGGCGATGGACAAGGACGGACGGACGGACGACTTTCGTGGACCATTACCAACACTCTATTCCGCCTCATCGCCAGCGGCGGGAGCAAACTCGGCAGGGACTCTACATGGCTCCGATGCCGTGGCATCCCGGGCCGCCACCGCCTGCCGAGTTGTTTGTGGACGGCCCTCCGCTGTCGCCGGCGTCGTCTTCAGATGACGAGGCCCCGTCGTCGGGCAGCACTTGGCAGCACCCCGGTGCGGTGCAGCCTCCCGTGATCGAGAACTCGTCAATTTCTTCTACGAATGATTCATCACCGGCCCCGGGGGCCGGCAACTGCTTCACAGTCACGCTGCTCCGAGCCGGACAGACAGCTCCGAAGATTCCAAGTGGCTAGAATTGATCACGCCGTGCCTGCCTAGGGGTTAGCTATAGTGTAGCTTCCTAGATGTGCAGAAGAGCTCTATAAAGTTGAGCTATGCTTAGGGGTTTGGCAAAGTAACAGCAGAGCTGACAATCTTGCTGTGACCTGGGACCGCCCTGACCAAGAGTACAGGCCCCCAGTTGTGCTAGTTTCCTCCTGAAGTTGAGTAGGGAGTTTGTTTGCTTCATTCACTACTAGCTCCGGTCACCAGTAGACGGGAGCCGGGAGTGCTGGATGTGACACACCGACAGACAAATCTGTCACTTGTCACTTCCTATAGTAGGCTGGGTGACCGTCACCAGTAGACGGGAAACATCCGTTAGTATTTATGTGTATCTCTTTTTTATCAATCTGAGACTTTTACCGTTCTGATATCGAAACCCTTAACTCAGGGTTTATTCACCGTTATCCGATATATACACACCCGACTATATATCTGACACAATGTTCAACCAATGCTCGTGCGACGCCAAAGCCAAAAACGGCCGGGCACCACCAGAGCAAGTGTGCCGTTGCAAGGGGGGCGAGCGCGAAAAATGCGGCGAGACAGCGCGCAATCCTCCAACCCCAAGGTAAAACCAACGTTAGGGCAAGGTGGGGGGGGTGCGGCGGCACCACCAGCCACCACCAGATGGCAACCAGGGGGCGCACAAGATGTAGGTGTAAACGGTGAAAAACGCGGAGAGTCGGAGTCGTCACAGTCAGAGCTCTCGCCGTCGATGTTGTTGCAAACGCTGGTGTCGATGTTGGTGCTTGGTGCACAAGCACCACCAAGCACCACCAGACTGTAACCAGCGGTAAATTGTTGCCTTCGAAGGAGTCCAAGCGCCGATCTCAGCGCGCCCATGCGCGCACGCTGCCGCAAAGAAGCCATGCAGCTGCGGCTGTAAAATCTGCAAGACAAGGAGTTTGGGTTCCAAGGGAAAACGTAACTTTTCGCAAATTTAACAATTTCCAACAATGGAAAAGTCAAATTGGGGTAGATTTCGACGAGGAACACGGTGGTAACGTCAAAACCGTCGTACGATAAGCCAATTTTCCGGCAGCAGAGGCGCTGCCGGCCAGAGTGTCGGTAAATGTCGGTCCAGTGGAATGGTAACGCACGAAAAAGTGCGCTAAAATGCCGGTACTAAGAGAAATGTCGGTACTAAAAAAATGTCGGTACTAGGGGTGACCTTTGCGAAGGCAAGGAGGTCGATTGTCGGAATTGAAGTGTCGGTACTAAGAAGTGTCGGTACTAGTTGAAATGTCGGTACTAAGTTGAAGTGTCGGATAGAATCGCAGGGCGCGAAGCGGACGGAACGTAAGAAACAACACCTCTGAACGTAGGTGGGTCCAGACCTGATGTGAAAGCAGATAATATATACTATATATATGCTTGCACTGGAAAATGTGAGGCAGTGAGATAGGGTTTCTCGGTTCGGCTAAAGTCGGATTAAACTGAAAGATAATTGAGTTTAAGCTGGCGGACGGACCGTGACACACGAGCGGAGCAAACAGCAGACACTGCAAGTGACATCCGAGCAGGCGAGGGGTGACACAGGGCACCACAGACCTCCCCCCTTATGGGGGGTGAAAGTCAGTGTTCCCATGAAGGTCGTGAGCCGAATGGCTAAGCCGGTCCATGGACCGCCGAAAGCGGAATGCCCTCGTCGCTGGCCAAGCGACACGTAGAAGATAACCATAAAGGGCGACGATACTCGTGCCGATGTGAATTAAAACTGCGTTATTACCAGTAAGTATATGGCGCTAGCTTCACTTTTCACCCACGCTTGACAATCGTATACGATTGTCAAGCTTTGGCGCTAGCTTCGCCCCTGACTCACGCGTGACAATCGTATACGATTGTCAAGCTTTGGCGCTAGCTTCAGTTCTCACCCACGCGTGACAATCGTATACGATTGTCAAGCTTTGGCGCTAGCTTCACTTCTCACCCACGCGTGACAATCGTATACGATTGTCGTGACAATCGTATACGATTGTCAAGCTTTGGCGCTAGCTTCAGTTCTCACCCACGCGTGACAATCGTATACGATTGTCAAGCTTTGGCGCTAGCTTCAGTTCTCACCCACGCGTGACAATCGTGTCGCCCCCCCTTACATGTGTCCAAGGTGTCTTGCTTGCAGATTTTGCGGTTACTGGATCCAAAACTGGGAGAGGAATGGCGGAAGGAAGCTCTGGAGTTGAAGAACTATCCGAAAGAACTGCAGCCTGTTCTTACCCTAGAGGCTATAAGCACCTCGCTATCAGCCTTAGGGTTTGATGTACGATATTTTTTCTTTGTTCTTAATGTGGCGAAGGAAGGAGTATTAATGGCCGATGTGGACAAACGGAAGGAGTTATACCAGAAATATGGGATCAGTTGCAAGGGCAAGTTTTTGACTGGCACTGAGTTCAGCTCGTATTGTCATCGTCTTGGTTTCATCAAGGATGTCATCGAATCTGCCAAGGCCAAGTTTGCCTCGCTGATGGGTTGGACTAAATACCCAGATTGGTACGAACACGCAGAGGGTATCAGGGACGTCTATGATGGTGATGAGGATACGCAGGATACTATACTGAAACTAAACGTTGACAACCCTTGGGGACCCTATGACTTTAATGGGGATGTGTACCGTGATTCGCAGCATATGACGTACGTGCAAAAGCATCACCGGACACTTAGGCAAGACGTCCACGGAAAGCCTGATTTGGAAACCAAGCTTATGTGGTGGATGTTAATCAAATCTTCCAACAAATTCTACACTGCACGCTTCGATGAGGTCATGAAGAGCATGATGAGAGCAAAACGATGGAAGCGCGTTGATTCCAAGGAAGGAAGGGCTATGGACAAGAGTGTGAATAGACTCGCGTGTGACAATCGTATACGATTGTCAAGCAGGTGCACTAGGTCCGACACTCAGACTCGCGTGTGACAATCGTATACGATTGTCGAGCAGGTGCACTAGGTCCGACACTCAGACTCGCGTGTGACAATCGTATACGATTGTCGAGCGTGCACTAGGTCCGACACTGGGGACTCGCGTGTGACAATCGCATACGCATCGTCGAGCAGGTGCACCAGTCCACACTCAGACTCGCGTGTGACAATCGCATACAATTGTCGAGCAGGTGCACTAGGTCCGACACTCAGACTTCTCCGCGTGACAATCGTATACGACGGCCGTGGTTATGCGCACTAGGTCCGACACTCAGACTCGCGTGTGACGAATCAAAAAGGGCATCGGTCAAGCAGCACGCAGGTCCGACACTCAGACTCGCGTGACAATCGTATACGATTGTCAAGCAGGTGCACTAGGTCCGACACCAGACTCGCGTGTGACACCGGTACGATTGTCAAGCAAAGTGCATTAGGTAGGACACTCAGACTCGCGTGTGACAATCGTATACGATTGTCGAGCAGGTGCACTAGGTCCGATACTCAGACTCGCGTGTGACAATCGTATACGATTGTCAAGCAGGTGCACTAGGTCCGACACTCAGACTCGCGTGTGACAATCGTATACGATTGTCGAGCAGGTGCACTAGGTCCGACACTCAGACTCGCGTGTGTTGTTTGTTTATTATGAACAGGAGGTACCACTGCCACCTAAGGAGTACCTGAAGAAAGAAGATGAACAAAATATTCGCAGCGTTCAGAAGCCAATCTGTCTTTACCGTGAGCTGATGCGCTTGTACAGCAACATGGATGCTTGTGTTATGGAATTTCCTTGCGGAACGGCTCCAGCCTCCATGGCGGGGTATATGGAGCAAAGGCATGTCATTTCGATCGACATGGATGCAGAGGTGTTGCAAATGGCCAGAGCACGGCATTCCGAGGTGCTCGCAGGTGACATAGCGCTGAGGGAGCAGCTGGGGACCAGCGCAGTTCATCGACTATTTGATGTACACCACCAAGAGGAGTTGGAGTGCAACAAGGGGGTTATGTTCGATACTGACCACCCAGAGGTGGCCAGGTGCTCGGGCAGGCTGACACGAGTCGCCTGGGATGCCCTCAGCCAGGTCCAGCCGATCAGAAGCATGCATGCTGGAGGCTCCCCAGCGATCTACGGCGACGAGACCATGGAGGGTGGCAAGCTCAAGGTGCCAAAGAAGATCGACACGAGAGTGATTGACAAGAGCTTCTTTCGAGAGGCCAGAGAAGAAGGCGTGGTCTGCTACGAGCCCTGTGGGGGCTTGTGTGCTGGACTGGAAATGCTCTTGCGCTGTGGTGTCAAGGTCAACAAGTACCTCTACCAGGACATCTCGGAGTCCAGCCAGGCGGTAGCCAGGGCCAGGTGCATGGCGCTCAGTCGCCGTCATCCTGACCTGTTTCGAGCTGATGCAGCTCACTTAGAGCAGCTGCCCAGCAACATCGAAGACAGCGGTCTCATCGACCTCGTGCATGCAGGGGCATTGAGTGGAGATCAATGGGTCATGGTGTGTGGATATCCATCCATGCCAGGACCTGTCACCAGCTGGCAAGCTAGCTGGTTTGGAGGGCAAGCACAGCAGGCTGTTGTACCAGGCAGTGCGGGTCCTTTCGACGCTGCAGCAGCTGCAGCCTCAGCGACCGCCAGCATATGTGCTAGAGAACGTCTCCCCGTTATCGCACCGGGAGAACTCGAAGATCAGAAAGGAGGTGTTCCCCATCATCAATAGTGTGGTGGGCCAGCCAGTATCCTTCGACGCAGCGCGCGCGGGATCATACGCGCATCGCCTACGAGCATATTGGAGCAATCTGTTTGAGAATCAGCAGTTCAATTTGGTGATTGAGGGGGTGGACAGGCCACCAGATGGCTACTACCCAAATTCATGGTCCTACCACAAGGACCAATGGGCAATTGCAGTTTCGATCACTAAATCGACTATTTGAGGCACAGGTAACATTTGCACATGATATTTATAAGTTAAATGAATTTTATTTCTTATAGCGGCGGCCCCCATGAGACTTTAGGTGTGTGGTTGAACGACACGCTTTAGGGGTGTAATTTCACCAAAAGCTTGAAGAAAATGGTGGTCCTACCACAAGGACCACCGTATTTTGAGCATTAGGAGTCACATGCGGGGCCCACGGTGATGCTCATGGTTATACATCTTGAGTTTATGACCAAATAAGATAACTGAATCGGTTACTTCGCACCCTCATCATCATTTCCGCTCTATTTCAGCATGGCGCATGTTCAACACAATGCAAATTCCGAATTTATTGAATTTCGGACTTTAGAAATTGGCATTCATCCATTCTAAAATGTACACGCCAGTCGAAAAAAAAGATATTTGGATGATGTTAGACTTTCAGAAATTCGCAATATATATATACTTGAAGATTTAATGTGCCGCACACACCAACCTTGCGATATACGCCCTCTAGCAAGCAATTATGATGGCTGGCTGGTCAGCTCGCGTGACCACTATTTTAGGGGGGAAACCAACGAGCCAATATATTAGAGGGGAAGCCAACGAGCCAACGAGCCAATATATGCATTCCAACCGGGCCTACCGCCCAAATATGATTGGGACATATGTATAGGTTCAATTTGATGGTACCCGCGCAGGTGTAGTGTTGATATATGATTGGTAAAAAAATATTGAAGATGAGTCACTAATTTGCCACATTTTGAATGTTCCAAAAAATCCGTTTTGAAAAATTTGAGTGTAGAGGTTTGAAATGCGTTCGTCATGGATATATGGGATGGATATAGGCCAAACCAGCGTTCAAATAAATTAATATAGGACCTATATATACCACCTTTCATTGGTTAGACACCACAAATCACGGGAGGTGGCCAATTAAATTATCGGAACAATGGTCCTCGTGGTAGGACCAAATCGTCGATTTGGTCCTACCACAAGGACTGCGGGGCAGTAGCCACAGACAGATACGTGTGTGATATCTTACAGCGAGGCTGGAAGCCACGCAAGGTAGTCACTGGAGACAGGAAGCCTCACTACACCGCCAACGTTGTGGGGCAGCCTATGCGAGTATTGCCGACCATCTTGGCAACGCAGAACTCCCGCGCCTTTCGTGCACCTCGTGCAGGCACAGTAGTAAGGAAAGAAGATGCTGAAGAAGAAGGGGAGACCAGAGAGGTCAACCTGGACGAGAAAGCTGTTGCCATGGGGTACAGCGCGAGTGAGCTACGCATGGCGCACGGCATGAGAGACGAAGAGTTGGCAGGAGTGCTTGGTCTCGCCATGGACCGACGAGCGATGGAGCTGTTGTATGCGATTGCTGAGGTCAGCACGACCAAACTGCCAAAGAGTCAGGAGAGCGAGGAGGAGGAGGAGCATGGCGCGTTAGCTGCCATTCCCATTGTGAAGTTCACCAAGGTGGCTACCACTTCTGGGGACACAACGGAGCCAGTGCGAGCGCAACTGGCAGAGTGGATCACCAGTTCCAACGGCTACACTCAGCAAGTCGCACGACGCCTTAGCCATCAGGACTGGGAAGAGCGGCTGCAACACATGTGCAGCCAGGGGCAGAAAGGCACTCAGGGACTCGGCACAACCGACGCCGTTCCACGTCGCAGACAGTGGAAGCTTGCCTTCATGAAGCTCGCGGGCTACGAGGCACGACATCGCTAAGCCTTTTCAGGACCTGGAGACAAGCCAGTGGAGGTAAGCTCAGCTCCAGAATGGGCACTAGTGGTGAAGGAGAAAGAGATGAGGCTGCCTAGGCTGCCTGACACGACGAGAATGGTCGCCATGCTAGCCAGTGTGACCCACCAGGAGTCACTTCGAGAGAAGTACCCTGACATACACGAGGACGAGCTATGCCTCGCGTGGATAAAGACCGGAGGAAGCGTGGAGGTGCCCAAGGAGGAGTACCATAGAGTAAGGAAGAGAGCAGCTCGTCACCGCTGGGACGAACTCATGGGCGAACTGTACATGGTTACCGTCAGTGGTAAGGAGCTGCTGGTGCCCAAGCCCTGTGACAGAATTCAGCTGGTGCGTGAGCACCACGAGAGGACTGGCCATTTGGGCATCAGGCGAACGCTGAACTTGTTGTGGCAACGCCATTACTGGGTGGGTATGAAACAGGATGTGCGAGCAGTGGTCACTCAGTGCCAGACTTGCCAGAGAGTGAAGACGCATTACGCACGGGAGGAGGCATCAATGCTCACGCCGCTGGAAATCAAGTCCTTCATGTACCGCTGGTCCCTGGATTTAGCCTGGCCGACGAAGCGCATCACGAAAGCTAGGAACCAGCGCGTCTTGGTCATGATTGAGCACTACACGCGTTTCGTCGTGCGTGTTCCGATTCCCGACAAGGAAGCCTCCACCATCGCCAGCGCGTTTCGCAATCACGTCCTGTCAGTGTTTGTGTACTAGGGTACATCACGAGTTAGTACGAGAGACAGGCGTGTCAGAATGACGAGTGACAGAAACTATGACAGTCACCAACCGGAAATGATGACAGTCACCAGCATGACCGAATGACACAGGTGACTGGCAGAATTGACAAAGGTGACCGACAGAAGTGACTGACTCAAATGTGACATTTGAATATCTGCACCTACAGCAGATCAGACTTGAGAGAATTGGTGGATAACCATTTAGGATTCGATCAGTCGAACATAACTGGAGGGAATCGAGGAGGACCTCAGTTATACAGTCACATCAGCAGATCTGTGAGTATTCAAATGAGAGACTTGGGAGGTGACAGTCAGAAACATTTAAGTACTGATGACAGATCCCAGCTGATTGGTTGTTGCAGTCAGCAAATGAGTGAACACATGAAGTGGCATGGTAAGGACGAGTTACCTTAAGTAGAGAGCTGTGCAAGCTCTCGGGGTTGAGTTTAAATTTGTCGTACATGGCAGCCACCTCTGTGGCTGTTAGGCAACTTGACCAAAAGAGTAATTAAAAAGATCCGATTCCGATATTATCCATGTACTGTCTGTACATCCTATGATCATGGCATCATATTACCTGTAAGTGAACATTTGCTTACATACCTGAGAGACTGGTTCAGTCCTCACACCCCGAACAACTGGTATCAGCGTGGTCGTGGTTCACGACTTCCGTTGGTATTAGCGTTCAACAACTCTGTACCAACATAAATTTTAGCTTGAATGTTCCGCCTTTGGGCGAAGAAATCGTGCCGAGCAATTGGACACGTTCGTTAAGACCTGTGCCGATAATAGAGCTCTGTGCCGATGATATCGTCACGCGATCTTGGGAGCGACTCCACCATCGGACCATCGGCAGCGTTTGCATCGGCGACGGGTTTATTGTCATCACCCATGCGCGGCGTTCCATCGGCAAGTTACTACGGCGGGTTTGTACCATCGTTATATGCTGTGGGTGCTGAACATGTCGTACATGCCGCCCAGTACTCAGCGAAATCGTACGCGCCAAATGCCGGTTTCTTGGCGCAGCAACAACAGCAATTGTTGTCCCTACAACTGCAGAATTTGCAAAATCTGCGAAAGCTGAATCATCAACACCAGCTGCCGGCGCACGCGTATCATCAACAACCACGGATGGTCGCATCGCTGTATCAAGGGTTGTCGCCGTATTGTCCGAATACCGGCTTGTTCGCTGGTACGGGTGTGCATTCCGGTGTGTCGTTACCGGTGTCACCAATGCAGCCGTGTATGTTGCATCTGACACAGACCTTGAGCACTGGTGCATACGACCAGCAGCGCACGGTGGAGTTGGCTGCGTACACGCGGTGTTTGATCGCCAAGCATCGGCGCCAGCAACGGATCGCCAAACGACGTCACCAACGGTTACGACAGCAGCTGGCGCTGCCGATAAGTGATAGTAGTTCTGAGATTTCGACGGCTCAGTGTGTGTCTTCGCCCGATGATCCAGCAGCAGCACGTATTTCTGCTCCGGATATCGCGGCGTCACCCAGAGGAGGGGTGACACTATTATCCGTAACTCCATCCGAGTTATTGGCTATGGATGACGATGCCTTCTGGGCTGCGGTGGATGCGGTTGAGGAGTCGCCGGACCCAGAGGAGGAGGATGACTTCTGGAGTTGCGATGCAGAGGTTGCTGCCGATGCTAACGCCGCTGGAGAAATGCAGCATTCCGCATGCTCATTGTCGTACGACACGTTAGCAACAACTGATGATGATGATGATGATGATGATAATGATGATGATGATGATGAGGACGTCACTTGCGCGCCGTGCCTCCATCACCTTCAAGGGGGGGGGAAAGTGCGGATCAGTGATGATCATGGTGATTCGCCACCTCCAGAGCCGCCTCCGCATTCACATATAATGTGTCGTGATGGAGCGTCGCCAGCGTTAGTGATATCTTGCCCGAAAGTGGGGGATCGGGTCCCTACGTCGTCCAGGGCCGCCGGAGGCTATGGCGATATTTTCACAACGACAGCGGTAGGGGCCAGCGCATTAACCCCTTGCCCGAATATGGAGGAGCGGGTCTCCACGTTGACAGTTATTCAACACGCCGTCCAACACGCACACGCGCACACGCACACACGCACGCATATGGCGGATGCGTGTATACCGGTTGGGGAGAATGCTAGCACACTCGCGTATGCATATGCGGACACCACTGCGTCGATGCACATATACCGGGCGAGGACGGTGTGCGTATACACACGCGTGTGCCGGATGCGTGTATACCGGTTGGGGAGGGTACGCATGCACTCGTATATGCATCTGCGGACACTACCATCGCGGATGCTGTCGATGCACATATAGCGGGCGAGGACGGTGTGCGTACACACACGCATGTGACGGATGCGTGTATACCGGTCGGGAGAATGCTCGCACACTCAGCGTATGTATATGCGGACACCACTGCCGATGCACATATACCGGGCGAGGACGGTGTGCGTACACACACGCGTGTGCCGGATGCGTGTATACCGGTTGGGGAGGTACGCATGCACTCGTATATGCATGCGCGGACACTACCATTTTGCGGATCTTGTCGATGTAGATACACCGGGCAAGGATAGTGTGCGTACACGCACGTGTGACGGATGCGTGTATAGAGGACGGTGTGCGTACACACACGCGTGTGCCGGATGCGTGTATACCGGTTGGGGAGGGCACGCATGCACTCGTATATGCATCTGCGGACACTACCATTGCGGATGTTGTCGATGCACATATACCGGGCGAGGACGGTGTGCGTACACACACGCATGTGACGGATGCGTGTATACCGGTCAGGGAGAATGCTCGCACACTCGCGTATGTATATGCGGACACCACTGCCGATGTACATATACTGGGCGAGGACGGTGTGCGTACACACACGCGTGTGCCGGATGCGTGTATATCGGTTGGGGAGGGTACGCATGCACTCGTATATGCATCTGCGGACACTACCATTGCGGATGCTGTCGATGCACATATACCGGGCAAGGATAGTGTGCGTACACGCACGCATGTGACGGATGCGTGTATACCGGTCGGGGAGAATGCTCGCACACTCGCGTATGTATATGCGGACACCACTGCCGATGCACATATACCGGGCGAGGACGGTGTGCGTACACACACGCGTGTGCCGGATGCATGGATACCGGTTGGGGAGGGTACGCATGCACTCGTATATGCATCTGCGGACATTACCGATACGGATGTCGTCAGTGCGGATATACCGGGCAAGGATCATAGTGTGCGTACACGCACGCATGTGACGGACGCGTGTATATCGGTCGGGGAGAGTGCTCGCGCACTCGTGTATATATCGGCGGACACCACTGCCGATGCACATATACCGGGCGAGGACGGTGTGCGTACACACACGCGTGTGCCGGATGCATGGATACCGGTTGGGGAGGGTACGCATGCACTCGTATATGTATCTGCGGACATTACCGATGCGGATGTCGTCAGTGCGGATATACCGGGCAAGGATCATAGTGTGCGTACACGCACGCATGTGACGGATGCGTGTATATCGGTCGGGGAGAGTGCTCGCGCACTCGCGTATATATCGATCTGCGGACACCACTGCCGATGCAGATATACCGGGTGAGGACGGTGTGCGTACACACACCGCACACACATACGCTGCCCCGATTGCCCAGCACACGCGCAGTGCGGCCGCTGCTCCGATAGCCCAATGCACACGCAGTGCGGCCGCAGCCTCGGCAGCCCAACACACACGCAACGCAGCCGCAGCCCTGGCAGCCCAGTGCACACGCAATTCGACCGCTGCCCTGGCTGACCAGCACACGCGCAGTGCGGCCGCTGCCCCGGCAGCCCAACGCGTACCACGTGCGGCTGCTGCCCCGGCTGCCCAACGCGCACTATGTGCGGCCGCTGCACCGGCAGCCCAACGCGCAATACGTGCGGCTGCTGCTCCGGCAGCCCAGCACGCACTACGTGCGGCCGCTGCCCCGGCAGCCCAGCGCGCATTACGTGCGGCCGCTGCCCCGGCAGCCCAACGTGCACTACGTGCGGCCGCTGCCCCGGCAGCCCAACGCGCACTACGTGCGGCCGCTGCCCTGGCTGCCCAACGCGCACTACGTGCGACTGCTGCCCCGGCAGCCCAACGTGCACTACGTGCGGC
>LGRX02008420.1:0-12602 GCA_001247695.2 Cymbomonas tetramitiformis
GACGGCCCGGGTTTCCGCGATGACCCGGGGCTCGCGTGTCACTTCATGGATGTCGGTCGTCACATCATCCGCGGTGGCGTGGCTGTATCCGCGCTAAGCGCCGATGCGGAAGGAAGGCTGCTGCCGGGCTTGGCGGCTTCCTTGCGTGCCATGCACGGTGAGCGATACGAGCTAGAACGGGACGCCTTGGACGTCCTATGTTTTCCACGAATGCGGCACGGCGACGAGGACTTCACATCCACGATGTACACCAGGGCAGTAACCAGAATCTCCTACAACGTAGCCTTAGCATCCTCTGAAGCCGATGCATTTGAATACGGCCGCGTGGAAGCTTACTATCTGATCTGGGACCCGGCCACACATTGCGCTGTGTGCCGTCTAGCCATGGTGACGGCATACCCGACTATCAAAAACGCGCGCATGAACAGCCGTGCCGTCTTTGTCTTGAACGAGGATGCCAAACGTACCCTGCTGATGCCGGCGTCACGCCTTGAGACCAAGTGTATCTGCCACCTCCGGGATTTAAAATCCCCCTCCACGCCATCTACCTTTGGCCAGGAATGAAATCTGCACGATGCTCAAGACCTTAGTAGCAACGGCATTGCTTCTAGTGTGACCTTACTTGCAAAGCCACATACTTACCTACCTAGCATATCTGGTAACAGTTATGTAACATTCCATGCATGATTGCCACGTGCACTAATCTTGCACACGTGTCCGTATCACAGTGCATCATGCCTGCCACGTGTCCAACCGTGGTCATACCGTGGTAAATTTACCGGTCATATGTGGTAATTTTACCATTGGGGGTCAATTTACCGGTCATATGTGGTAATTTTACCATTGGGGGTCAATTTACCGGTCGTTGGGGGGTACCATGGTAAATTATATACAGCAATGGTAAACAATAATATATAATTACCGCGCTATAAGTAAATGTGGTAAAATCGTGTTAGAAAAGTGCCAACAGACCAATAGGAAATTACCCACGGGATTTATATCGCCACTATTAGTGTAATGGTGGTAAAACACCAATCTACCACAATTTACCACCAGTTTACCACATTTTACCACCATTTTACCACGTTTATTTCTCAGTGTGGTTTGCAGCTGTGGTGGATGAGCCTTTCTTAAACCCTAAAAAAACTGCCCTCGTTATGCCTTTATCATGCCTTTATTAAACCTTCGTTTGCAGCTGTGGTGGATGAGCCTTCCTTAAACCCTAAAAAAACTGCCCTCGTTACGCCTTCGTTGTGCCTTTATTAAACCTTCGTTTGCGGTTGTGGTGGATGAGCCTTCCTTAAACCCTAAAAAAACTGCCCTCGTTATGCCTTTATCATGCCTTTATTAAACCTTCGTTTGCGGTGGTGGATGAGCCTTCCTTAAACCCTAAAAAAACAGCCCTCGTTACGCCTTCGTTGAGCCTTTATTAAACCTTCGTTTGCAGCTGTGGTGGATGAGCCTTCCTTAACCCCTAAACGGCGAGCTGTTCCGATATCGGAACAGACACTCAAACCTGATTTCCTCAGCGGGAAATTAGTCAAATTCGCTTTTGAAGACAGTTCTGAAAAGCTCTCAATCAGCCGCATGCAACCATTTACTCGATCGCAGGTAAATCATTTCAATGCTCGAAGTATTTACCGAGACGTACTCGATTTCAACTGCAAAATAACGCGTCACGCGTAGGGCAGTCATGAAATAGTGTAACATCGCCCTAACGGTAACAAGTAGCCCTAACAACATGTATCGTACTTGGTGAGATTGTTACTTGAGGTCTAGGGTCAGAATTAGGGCTTCAACTGTCAAAACAACACGCGAGTCGATTAAGAGTTTCGTTGAAATTCACGTCGTTGATACTCCGTGTCGTCCAATTTGAACGCCATCATGCAACCCGCCTTGAACGGACCTTTGCGACGCTATTTTCAAAGATGAATTCAGGCAAGAATTCACGTAGTTATCGCGAGAAACGTGCAATTTTCAAATACCAAAAATTCCGTCCGCCGTTTAGGGGTCAAACCCTAAAAAAAACTGCTCTCGTTACGCCTTCGTTGTGCCTTTGTTATGCCTTTGTCGTACCTTTATTTAGCCTTCGTTGCGCCTTCGTTGGGCCTTCGTAAAGCCGTCGTGACGCCTTTAACCGACCTTTATGAGAGCTCAACGAAAGCAGGAAAAACTTACCTAAGTGCTCGGAAGATACCTTGAAACGTCACTCTGAAATACGATACGCAATTCATGGGGGCTACATCCTAAGAACTGTAGGGCTAAATGCCTAAGGTGAGGGTTTAAAGTGGACTCAGTTCCCCCCAATATCCTAACACACCTTGAGGGACGCCTCATCGGTGTAAGAAGACTGGTACCAGCTCAACAACAAAGACATCAAACACATATACAAAGGTATGCACCCTATATTGTGAGGTCACAACTCTTGCTGGAGTCAGTGCACCGTAGGTCATAACTTGCATGACTCCGTTCGACTGTACCAGTACTCGTACAGTACTTGGTGACAGATACCTAGGTCACAGATGCATTATATATTCGTTTATCTTTATAATCAGTTTACACTTGTATGAAACCTTTCAGTGACCACCCGATATAATACGGTATATTATATCTCACAGGTTATGGGGTATTACCCCGCTTTTCTCACTGCTGACTTTGCCATGATTGGCTAAGCTTTTCCGCTTGGCGGGGCGTTGGGGCCTCGCGAGGTGTTAAATTGGCCACTTTAGGGCGTGCGGTTTGCGCTAAGTTGCGGTAGGATTTCGGCTTGGGACTTTCGGCAACTTCTTCGAGTGTCCGCGTTGGATTTTGTTTTAGACTTGGCTTGATCACCCCTGTCGACATCTCCTTGGCCGTCGCGTATTCGACTTCGTTGATTTCGTTCGACCCCATCTTCTCCTTACTCCGCGACTGCATTACCGTCGTCCGCCACCTTACAATTTGCGCCTCGCCTTTTCCCCAACCCCCCTCCTATAGGAATTTATTCTGATGACTTCATCCTCTGTTGCTACACCGGCCATGGGCGCTAGAATGCGCCTAGATTCGATTTTTGCTAGGAACGTGGGTGCTCGCTATAAGAGCACCCCGCAGTCAGCGAAGGTCGCTCTCGCTGCTGCTGACAGGACACGCGGCAATGCCGTGTTGCAATCGTCCTGGGACACTGACGTTGTGAAGCGTGTCGCGAAGGACACATTGGGAACGAAGGCTTCTTCGTTTTCAGGGAGTGAGTCACATCGTCAACTACTTTGGGACTCCTTGGTGACTGCCTTGGAGGCCTCTTTCGTCAACAAGGACACCGCCAGCGAGGATATCTTTGACCTCGTGGACGTCACCAAAGAAGTACACCCCATTTACAACGACATTTTGCTTCGTGCTTTGGTATCTTTGACGACTCCCCACTCTCCAGCTCGAAGGTGGGTTGACGCTTCGGCCCGAATTTCTCCTCGTGACGGTAAGCGAGCCCTGTTGGAGATCACCAAGCGGCTCCTGCCGCCTGGACATCGACCGCTCCGCCACCACGAAGAGCTCTCGAGCATTTCTTTTGGTTCGTCTGATGACCCTGAGCCCTTGGTTGCGCAATTTGACGAATGCTTGAAAGCTATCGCGGCTAGCGGAGCGGGCCCACTGGACGACGAAGCAGCCAAGAGACAGCTCCTGGCGGCACTGGACACCGAATTTTACAAGGAGGCGATCACCCCGCTTCGCCTGGACACTGAGTTGGCGAAGGTGGGCATCGAGGAGGTTTACACTCACATTCTAGAGGTGTGGTGGTGTGCGAACCCTAATGGCCCTCCCGCCCGCCCCAAGGCGGCCGCGCCTATCCCGACGCACACGCCTCTCGGGTTGGCTTACGCAGGTGGGGAGCCGAGTGACGTCTCGGGCTTCCTCGAGGAATTCGCTCCACATCGCGCCTACCCCGTCATCGAAATGCGAACGTCATTTTCAGTTATGGCACTCCAATTTAGTGATTGTTAACGCCGAAAAACGCCCGCGCCTAACATGCGTTCTGGACGCGAGTACTCTGTATACACACCACCGCCACGTGGCGGTGAGTAATTTTAACGGAAATGATGTTTTTTTGAAAATGTTTTTTTACGGCGCACGCTCTGAGCTTCCTCCGAGGACGAGTTTCAGGCAGTTTAGCTCCGGTAGTTTATTTAGTCTGTGAGTCGGGCGTTAGTTTAAGGCAACTTCGCGGGAATATAGCGAAAAAACGAAACGCGCAAGGGGTGTTTCTCTTTTTGGAAATTGAAATCATTTCGTGTTTCAAAAAAACCACGCGTTTACGAATTCCGAGTCTATTCCTGTGTACCTGCATATTTTACCTCGACTTGTGCGACTTTCAAGCTTTGCAAAATGCGTTGATGACGGCGTGCTAGGGTAGCATAGCTCTAGCTCGTCGGATGCTTCATCCCTGCCGACCACAGCTCGTTTTGACAATGTTTGACTGCTGTGGAGCCCTTTGAGCGCTCGCTGTCACTGGATAGAAGTCCTTCCCTGTGTCACCGTATTATTTTTTCTGAATTTTCAGCCCTGCTGGCTTTGTGCGCGCCTGTGACGTGAAGCGACCGATTACTTTCCAGACTTGGACCGGCCGTTTGCACCATTTTCGGGAAGACTGACCTCTGTTTATGCTGTTCGCAGGTGGTCCTATCATATCCTAAGAGTCCTACCTTATCTTTTGAGGAATCCTGTGGTAGTCTTGTATGCGGTTGTGAAAATCACTTCATTGGCCCGGCTCACTCTGTTCCTGAATCTCGACTGCTGCGTCTGAAAGTTCGTTTGCTCACCATCCTGATCTCGGGGTCCCCTCATTTTTTTCTGTTGGCGTGAACTGGTGACTGAAAGTTGCGTGCTGAGTCATTTTCGCTTGGCAGGTGTTTTTCCCCTAGTCCACACCTTATGAAGTTGCAGAGCGTCTTTTCACCAGCTTGTGCTGTGCGTTGAGTATTTTTCTCATGAGAGTTGTACTACACTGTGAAAGTATTATGCATATGCTTGGGCGTAGTGTGCATTTTAAGTACACAAGATAAATGAGACGCTTGTTTTGCCACGTATTGGAAGTCCCCCCCCATCCCCACATATTGATGTGCATTCGGTGAGAAACACGCGTGTGGCTTTAGCTCAAAAAGAGCGCCGGAACTTGTTTCGGAGATCTTAGTTTGATGCTGAGAAGCCACTGCCATAACCTGGCTGACCAGGTCCTAAAAGTACGATGTTGGGAATTGGGACACGCACAGCAGGCAAAGGGATTGCTGATGCACAACGGATCCACGGGAATTTTCCCGTCTTGGTTTGGTGATGGAAACCTGTAAGCTGTGGTGCTAGCGGAGTGGCGGGAACGGTGTGAAGCGTCCCCGCCGTCGATTATCTTTTGGGTGAACTCCGTCCACAATCACGCGTTCCTGACTGTCTGTTGCAACCGAGGAATTTTACTGTGGCAGTAGCTCAAATAAGAGCGCCGGGAACATTTTCCGGAGATCTCAGTGCAAACCTTAGTTGCCACTTGCATGCACAGCTTGTACACTGTGTCTTGGGAGTATACAAGACACTGCGTACAAGTTGTGCTGAAGTCGCACACAGTAAAGCATATATTTTATATCATATTCCCCTTGGAAATTCTTTGCTTCATTCTCTGCTTTGAGCTGAGTGATTATGGCTTCAAGCTCCGTGACTTTCTCCACCTGATTACCCCTTGCCCGCTCAACCGAGGCATATTGAACTCGAAGGCTTTGAAGGGAACGTGCCGTAGTTTGTGGTCGTGTTTTGACAGGACTTTATTCCACCGGTCCGACGTCTGTATCAGCACCATTGCGCCCCGTAGCTTGTGCTTGAATGTTGCTTGCACCCTTTGGAAAACGGAACACTTGGTTTCCTGTTTGGCCCCATAACCAAAGAGGGGTTCCCCGTATTTTCAAAGTGTTTAGGAGAGGACACGTATTATTAAACCTGATATTTGAAGTGTTCTCTGGAACAAACACCAACTAAGAGTGTGAACATAGGGTTTCTGACCAGAACCCTAAGCGCGTGTGGTGCACAGCATGATACGGCATCACCAACATATGTATCATAGCAAATACAGATACTATGCATGTTTTCAACAATATAGGGTGCCTTTTGCTTGATAAATGTTGTTTTGCGAGCCTCATTTACGCAGCATGCAAATAACCATTGTCGTACGATAGTACTGGCATATGGAACCCTGACTTTCACACGTTGTTTTGACCAATTTACTGCGAATCAGCAAAAACGGTCATTACCATTGGATTCCTCGACATCAAGTTACCTTAGTGTGTCCTACATATAACTTATATATAAACAGTTTAAGTAAGTTAATGAACCCTAAGCGAAAATCGTTTTTAGACCCCCCGTAGGTGCGATGTGTCGCATCATTGGTGAGGCCTCTGCCCTGCTTGCCTCCCTCCGTCATGACGAGCGCGAGGTTGCGCGGGACACGCCGCCGCCACGGAATGATTCTCCCCATCGGCATGGGAGCGGTGGTGTGAGATTTCCACCGTCCAAATGGCGTGACGAGCGGAACCGTCGGACCGACGGTAAATTTCACGGCCGTAATCGTCACGTGGGATGGGGGCACCGCTTCGCGGCCTCCCCACTCCCGAAGGGCGGGAATTGGCCTCAATCACATCGGGCGCAGGGTGCTAGGAGCATCTCGTTTCACTCTGCATCCTCGGCCTTCGTACAGGAGTGCCCACTCTGCCCTGGACACTTTCACGACACTGCACGTTGCCCTGAGGTGTGTGGTTCGTGCGATGTTGAGCTACGTGATGCCGCCATGGACTTGGACGAGGTCGTTTTGGCCTTCCAAACCGCCTTCGACGACGAGAATGACGAGGACTTCGCTGACCTATGCCACCAGCACGACCAGCCGCTGGTACGTGACGACCCTGAGCCCTTTACTTACCAGGTGCAGCGCGATGTGGGATTGCGTGCCCACTATGCGGGCTTGGGTCATGGTGCTTCGGACGCCGGCATGAAGGGTGTGCTTTCGGATGCACGGGGCGTCCTTGAGTCCCTGCGGTCTGCGGCTGCGGCTGCACAGGTTGTACCAGGCACACTCCTGATAACTTAAAACACATTTCTTTTCTTTATTTTCTTCCTTATTTTCTTTCTTCCTTTCTTTTTATATTTTTTGCTGTTTTTGGTGTGTAATATTAACTTCACAGTCTTATATTCCACTGTTTTATTGCATGACAAACTCTGACTTCTAGCCTAGAATTATAATCACTTTTCCGATATAATGTCTGGTCTCAAACCTAATACATCTATATCCTTATGTTCAGTCTTGGCATACAGCTTAACACTAACATGTAAAACTTGTCCTTAATTCATTCTCTTGATCAACACTCACTGAGGTTCACTTTTCCCAAGCTTCCCCTTTCATCATGTTGCTCTTTAACTCACTAGCAGGATTCCTAGATTGACATCTGTCATCGGCCAATTACCAGCAGCCCATGCCTGATTCTGTTACTTCTCCACCAATCATCAGGCAGATCATGATACTTGTATTGCCATTGCAGATCTTCTCCTGGAATCTACCATGAATCATTTCATTACAGATCTTCTCCTGAAATCTGCTTTGTCATCGATTATTTTCCCCACTCGCTCACTTATGTGAATATCCGATAATTCCCCATTATTCGCGAGTGGGGCATGCACGCTCGGGGCATACCCATGGGGCATACGCCTCGGGGCATACCCATGGGGCATACGCCTCGGGGCATACCCATGGGGCATACGCCTCGGGGCATACCCATGGGGCATACGCCTCGGGGCATACCCATGGGGCATACGCCTCGGGGCACACCCATGGGGCATACGCCTCGGGGCACACCCATGGGGCATACGCCTCGGGGCACACCCATGGGGCATACGCCTCGGGGCATACCCATGGGGCATACGCCTCGGGGCATACCCATGGGGCATACGCCTCGGGGCATACCTATGGGGCATACGCCTCGGGGCATACCCATGGGGCATACGCCTCGGGGCATACCCATGGGGCATACGCCTCGGGGCATACCCATGGGGCATACGCCTCGGGGCATACCCATGGGGCATACTCCTCGGGGCATACCCATGGGGCATACGCCTCGGGGCATACCCATGGGGCATACGCCTCGGGGCATACCCATGGGGCATACGCCTCGGGGCATACCCATGGGGCATACGCCTCGGGGCATACCCATGGGGCATACGCCTCGGGGCATACCCATGGGGCATACGCCTCGGGGCATACCCATGGGGTATACGCCTCGGGGCATACCCATGGGGCATCCGCCTTGGGGCATAGCCCTGAGCTGTCCGTGCCTCCCGGTACAACTCCTCCCCCCTCAAGCGCGGCCTATCTCCCGATGCCGCTCCCGGTGTCGTCAGGTATCAAACTCCCCGAACTGAAGATGGTGGAAGAGATGACGCAACAGCGGAGCCGGTACTGGGTACACGGCGTGAGCATCTCGCGCTCCTGGTTGCTGTGAAGACGATGGCCCAAGCTGAGCAGTTTCAGGGTGCCCTCCGGTGGCCCATTTACATGCGCAAGGTGTCCGCGAGGTGCACTCCAGCAATGGCGTTGGTGGAGGTGAGCTAGTCCAGATACACGTTGGTTTACGATATCGCTCCCCATACTTACAGTAGGTGCAAAAAAAAGGCTGTGGCAGTTCACGAACCACTGACCGCAACCGCAGCGCATTCGGGTATCTTCCTTCAGGATTTTCAAGAAACCAGTGCTTGGGCTTCAAGTACTCAATAGCATCCAGGGTGCATTTCACACTCTTGTCTGCTCCTTCCAGATCAGGAGGTCCTCCCGTAGTGCGCGCCTGACTGTACTGGGTACATGGAGGGCTGGCCCAGATGACATCAAAGAATCCCGGTGGGTACTGAGTGGGGTCCCAGTCCTCCATTGATGCGAGATGGCCGGGTTGCCATCGTGGGTCGTTGTCGAGCGTAACCACCGAGGCAGACGGAAAGCACTTTGCAAACTCTCTTTCCACCGATCCGGTTCCGCTGAACAACACCAAGATTCTCACTGGCCGGGTCTTTCGCTCTTCAAGGTCGGTGATCACCACTAGCTCTCCGTTCTCCAAGATTTCCACCCGCTCCCACGGCAGACAGAAGTCTTCCGGTGGAGAATCCACTTCTGGGACGTCACATTGATGTTCCATTAGCTGGGATAAAGTGACACCAAGGTGAACGGGCTGTCGCTGTTGACGTTGACGTCGGCCATGCTCAACGGACTTCAGCATGTCCGCCTGCATGCCCAACCGCCGTGCCTCGAACTCCTTGAGCTGCTGATTCTCCCCGCCTCTGTCCATCTTGTCTCTGGAGCGCCACTGGTCGTGAGCTGCCGAGTAGCCCGTCCAGCGTACCTTCCATTCCTCCACTGACTTACCTTTGACCATGCGTACACGATACGCCAGAATTTTGTCCACGTGAGCTTCCGCTTGCCCATCTACCATTACCGGGTCAGGTACAGGCAGTTGTGCTCGAGATGCAAACTCATCCATGCCGGAAACGTATGGCTTCAGGCGGTGCTGTGCAAACACGTCGTGAATGCGCCAATGCGGTGGTAGAGCCAACCGATAAGCCACCGGTGCCCCGCGGTCCGCCTCCGCCAGCTCCGCCTGCAAATCGCTGTAGAAGCACTCCACGACAGTTACAGGTCCGTGCCAACGCTTGCCGAGCTTCCGGCACAGCGCACGGTCCATCACCTTCTCCGTCAGGTGACGAGCCTCGATCCATACCAGATCCCCCACTGCGTACCTATGCTGCTTGTGGCGCCGGTCGAACTCCTCCCGCTGGCGCTGCTGAGCCAACTCAAGGCGGCCACGCGCGTCCCGCAACTGCGCCGAAAACTTCACAGCCATCTCATGGGCGGTACCCACCCCCCCTTTTTGTCGCGCAGAGCCAGGGAGAGCCGCAGCCTCCAGGAACATGTCCAGCTGAGACATCGGAGATACCCCGTAGCATAGCTAGCTTATCGGTTCACACGTACGGAAATCTTACGTCTTTCCATACGGTGTTCACACGTACGGACGTCTTGTTCATACGTGTGGATGGGATCGTCCATACGCATGGATAAGTATTATCACAAGCTATCCACACGTACGGACACCGATGTCCATACGCGTGGATATGTAAAATATACTAAGTAAATAAGTTTCCATCCGCACGGACAGCGACGTTCATCCGGATAAGGACGTCGTCCACACGTACGGACGCACGTGTCCATACGTCTGGACTATCTATATTCGACTGTCCACTTGGTGTCCTTGCGGTATCCGCACGTGCGGTTACGATGTCCATGCGTCGTCCATACGCTTTCTTTATGGGCGTCCATATGCCCTCCGCACGCGCGTTTACGATGTCCATGCGTCGTCCATATGCTGTCCTTACGGTATTACATACGGTGTCCGCATGTGCGATTATGATGTCCATACGCTGTCCTTACGGCTATCCATACGTTGTCCGCACGTCTGGTTATGATGTCCATGCGACGTACATACGTTGTCCTTATGGGAGTCCATATGCCGTCCGCGCGCACGTTTACGATGTCCATACGCCGTCCATACGCCGTCCTTGCGGGATTATATACGGTGTCCGCACGTGCGATTACGATTTTCATGCGCTGTCCATACGATGTCCTTACGGTTGTCCATACGTTGTCCGCACGTCCGGTTACGGTGTCCATACGCTATCCATACGGGTTTCCATACGGTGTCCCTGCGCTGTCGTGCGGGTGATTAGTGCCTCTGTCCACGCGTATGGACACCATGTGGACATGTTTTCTGTCCATACGGTGTCCATATGGTGGTCCATACGGTGTCCATATGAAATCCTTACGATGTCCATGGGACATTTTCATATGGACACCACAATTACGCGTCGTCCGTATGGTTCTTACATATTCATCAAGGTTTCGCCAGAAATCTGCTCAGACCGTCCATACGGTTGTCCATATGGGTCCTTACGATATCCATACGCTGTCCATATGCAAATCCACACGGATGAATGGGCCAATAATTTGTAGGGGCTCAAAGGGAGTGAATCCTGTGACGTCACTACGCGAGTCGTTGATAGCAAACTCCACGTTTGTCATGTAGAGGTCCCAGTCATCCGGATTGGCACCCACGAACGAGCGCAACATGTCCTCGACCACCCTGTTGGTGTGTTCCGCCTGCCCGTCTGAACGAGGGTTGTACGGAGTGGTAGAAGCCACCCGCACCCCCATAAGTCTCATTAGCTCACGCCAGAACGAGTCTTGGAACCTGGGGTCACGGTCACATACAATCTTCATGGGGGCTCCATGCTGCCTCCAGACCACGTCGAAGTAGATGCGGGCCACCGTCTGCGCAGAGCTGTCCCCAAAGTTCATGGGCATAAGGTGTACCATTTTGCTCGGCTTGCACGTAAAGGTGACGAAGGCGTCATTCCCCTGGGCGGTGAGCGGCAACCCTGTAACGAAGTCCACGCTCACATCTTGCCAGTTGCGTTGAGGAATAGCGTGCGGATTCAACAATCCATCGGGGTAGGATGCCCGGGGACGAACTGCTTGACACGTAGGGCATGAGGCTACCCATCCTGCCACGTCTTCGGAGGCATTTTTCCACCAGAACCTGCGTAGAACTCTTTCCAGCGTTTTCTCCCGGCCAGTGTGACCTGCAGTGGTGGAGTCGTGGGCATCCTTGAAGACCACCTCTCGCAAGGGAGAGTCTTCGCCGAGGACCAGCTGGTACCGTCCCGCGGCTACACGCCACAGTACGTTCCCGACGATGCGGAAGTCCCTCGTGGCATGGTGCGGAGCCGCAAGGATGTTATCCCGCAGCTGCTGAAGGGGACCGGCACGTGCGTACTCATCGTTTAGGGACTCCAGGAATGTAACGTCCGTGGGGAGGCTCGAAGCATCGCGGGTCTTAGCAGCCTTACCCTGTCGCACTATCGGAGGCGCCACCCGGGGATGCCGCACTCTTGGCGCTAGCTGTCGGGTAGGGGGAGCATGCACCACTAGCACAGGCCACGGAAGGTCGTGGAGTACACCGTCAGGAGTTTCGAACAGCTGGGTGGGCACTCCTCGTTCGTCATGAGTAGGTATCACTTCCACCAGCCTCATACCAGCCATCCTGAAGAGTCGCCTCCATTGAGGCATGCGAGCCTGGATGTCCGGTAGAAGGAACACTGCCGAGGTATGCGCGGGGTCTTGCCGCCATTCATCTACATACTTGCGCAACACCGCCTCGATGGAGATATGACTGCTGGAGTATGGGGGATTACACCAGACGTGCTTTCCCCTCCACTGCTGTCGCAGACAATCAGTCCAGTATGCGTCTACTTGACGGTTCCGTCCACCCAGGTCACAACACGCGTCAACATCGAAGCTGCCGAACTGTCGTTGGAGGCGCTCAAAGACCTCTTTGCGCACCTTCCAATCCTGCCGATCGGCTGGCTGTTTGGTGGCTCGACCAGACGGCTGAGTTGGCTGCTTAGGACCTCGGAAATCCGTAGCAGGCGGTGGCGAGGTTTTCGGCTTGGTGGAAGGAGTCGTCGTAGCAGTGGTTCGTCGCAGCCGAGCACTACGGCGCAACACTGGA
>LGRX02008421.1:0-17297 GCA_001247695.2 Cymbomonas tetramitiformis
CTTCCCTGGATGAAGAACTTGATTAGAGTTCTCGGTGAGGAGGAGAATGCGGATAGTGATGTCGTCGATAAGCGGTTCGTGGCTTCTTGCCGAACCAACACCTGGGAATATGCCCCTGTACACTCGTCGAAATTCGCCATTAACTCCGAGGGTAAAAGAATTAACAAACACCAGAAGCCGCTGAAGCTCATCCACGACCTCATCAATATCCATATGCGAGGTCCTGAGTTAGAGGGGGAAGCGAGGGGGAAATCTGCGTACGAGGGGGTGTTACCTCTTCATCACGATTATCACTTCATCTTGGATGCGTGCTGCGGTTCGGGGACCACTTCGGTAGCCGCCAACATGTTGGGATTGGGTTCCGTTGCTTTCGATAGGTAAGCATTCATGTCTACATCCATTTTTTGAAAAATACTTTGTATATCGGTTTTAACAAGTGCTGGTGTCTTGGATGCAGGGAGCAAGGTATGGTCGACTGAGCGAAAGAGCGCATTAGGTTTCCTGATGGATTTTTTTCTTTGGCCGACGAAGTGTTGAGCAAGCAGGAATACGACGAGGTGAAAAGGCAGAGAGAGGCACATCGTAAAGAGCAAGAGAAAGTCGAGAAGGAGCGGGAGAAGAAGACGGCGGTCGAAATGAGGGAAACGGAAAAGGCCGCCAAGCGGCAGGAGGCCGAGGCCGCCAAGGCCGCCAAGCAGCAGGAGGCCGAGGCCGCCAAGGCCGCCAAGAAACAGCAGGCCGAGGCCGCCGAGGCCGCCAAGACCGCCAAGCAGCAGGAGGCCGAGGCCGCCAAGGCCGCCAAGAACCAGCCGGCCGAGGCCGCCGAGGCCGCCAAGACCGCCAAGCAGCAGGAGGCCGAGGCCGCCAAGGCCGCCAAGAAACAGCAGGCCGAGGCCGCCGAGGCCGACAAGTCCGCCAAGCGGCAGCAGGCCGAGGCCGTCAAGGCCGCCAAGATACAGGAGGATGCCGCCAAGAAACAGAAGGCCGAGGCCGACAAGGCCGCCAAGAAACAGAAGGCTGAGGCCGCCAAGAAGGCGGGGCCTATACCTAAGCGGAAAGTGGCACCAGGCGGAAATCCGGGATCCGATCAGAACAAGAAAAGTAAAGCTCGCTAGGCAATGATGATTTGCCTGCTAGGACATGGTGCCAGCACCTAGGTCAATATTTGTTGATAGTCTTAATAACCTATTGTCTCAGTGCAGAAGTACGCTGATGAAACACGTATGGTATATCTTGATATGACAATTGTAAATAAAGTATATTCTCCAAAAGTATTGGCGCCATATGTTGTTGTGGAACCGATGTCATTTATGGGGCGGGTGACATGCCTCCGCTTTCATTGTGATTGCCTGATTATATTGGTTAAATGAAGTTGAGCGGTACCACGACGACCATTGAGGTATGAAACCTATTCCCCTCTCTTCCAAAATCATTTCCCCGCTCGACACTTCATCGACGCACCTTTATTCCCATCCATCTCAGTTCAATCAATTCCAATGACAATACTTGCTACTTTGCGGAAGGAAAATCCAGATAAAAACGTTTGGTTACTATGGTTCCCTGAAGAGTCCTCGCCCTCAGAACTAGCGCTCAAGAAATCGATGGAAGAGGAACATAAGATACAATTTCAAATGTATGACGCAAGCGTGCATGATAATCTGCCTTTACGGATGAAATTTTTGTACCCAGTTTGCCTGCACTGCTGGCTTCAAGATCGTTCACAACTTGCAACGTGTACCGGCTGCTATCTTGCGAATTACTGCAAAGCCCCCCAAACTTGTCGGAAAGCTGATTACGCACGGCATAAGTTTTTCTGTCGTTTTGCAAGGGGTCATATATTAGGACAGCCATATGCAAGATGCCGACCTTTGTTTAAGTACCCGGGGGATACGCGGCATCCAGCAGAACGGAATTCCATGAGTGCTTGGTCCTATGGGGACTACCTGCAGTTTCTAGCCTTTTGGGAAATCCAATGCGTCGCATGTTTTGCAGGGCGGCCAAAGGGTCGCCCCGTCGTGAGACAGCAGATATCTGGCGGGCAAATCGTTACCTCGGTGCGCATTGAAATGCGGGACGCCACAATTTTCAAAAACCCTCACTTTCAGAAGTATACAGCAAGAATGGGGTTTGTACACTCCAACTTACACGCTCCAGATTTTGTATATTCTTATCCATTTTACCGTCTCACTCCGTTTGGTCGGTTGATGATGTGCATCTGCAAGTTAAGGTGCCCGAAAAGCATACTTCAGAGGTTGCTTTCATAGAATGATTGGCAATGCAGACAGGATAATCATGGACTTCGCAGACACGCCTTCGTCGCAAAATAATAGTAGATATGTACTTGTAGGTCCTTCGATCCGAGCGGACTAGTACCGGGTATCTGATAGGCTAATAATTCGGCAGGTCCAAGACTTTCCAAGATCATAAGCTCTATTTCTTGCCTAAACTACTCATTTGCCCCCTTTTCCCGTCAGCGACGCACCCGCTTCTACTTCTACCATAGTCATGCCATCCAAGCGGCAGTCTGTTTTCACATACATCGACCAGTTTGCCAAAAATCACGGGGAGTCTTACCCATGCAGCAATACAGTTCTTCTTCCGCCGGGTATGACTATCCAAACGTTGTGGCAGAACTACAATACACAATGCGTCGACGGCGAAGGCATGGAATGCTCACTCAGCCTTTTTTGTCGTGTGTTCAGAGAGGAGCTTAGCTCTTGGGTCAAGTTCCGTCGGATGAATTGATGCTATATAGCGACAGCATATAGCTTTGTCATTGAGCAAATTGACTTATCGTTGGAACACCGTTAAATATAATTGTATTCGAACATATTTTGAATGAAATTGTTATCGACGTTTCACATTTCCAATGTTGTGACATGCTATGTTTGTGACATGCGGGCCTTCGATCCGACCCACCTGAAAGAGGTCATTTGATTGGCCAACTGAAATCACGACGGCCACACTACTGAGATATTTAAGCACCTACCTTGTCCTCACAACTCACTTTTCAGCTTGGCACTTTTCTTTCTTCACCTGCCACCTCATCCAACCATGCCATCCAAGCGAGAATGTATTGTTGCCTATGTTCTTGGCATGTATGCAACATGCCCTACTGCCCCCAGAATGAGAATGAGGAATTTTGACTATCTTCCTCATGGTATGACTGTTCGAATGTTGTGGAGGAACTACAATGAATGTTATATGTGCAGGAATGCGGAAGGCAACAAATGCACGTTGGGGTATTTTCGATGTGTGTTTCGAAACGACCTTGCCTTTCGGTTCAAGTTCCGACAGGTTCAGCCGTAACGTTACCGTCAACGAAACCACGGCGGCTACGAGTCAGAATGTTATCTTGATTCCACTTTGATTTCGAGTAAGACTTAGGATTGCAACCTCCCGAGGGTTAGATTTTCGACTACTTTTCGATAAGAATAGTATACTTAAACATATGTTAACAATGTGGTAGAAGTGTATAATGTTCATTCGTCAATGGCTTGTGTTTCTTGCCGATATGCTGATGTGCCTGTGTATGGGGTTTTCTGCCTCGGTTGTGTTTTTGTCTTTGATTAAAAAATCGGCGACTAAGTGATCCCGCATGTGCGAGATATACGAATTTGATTGGACCAAAAGTACACTACTCTTGCACGACCCGCGGTCCACTCACGACCAGGTACAAAAGCTCTTGCCCGACCCTTGAAGATTCATTTCCCCCTGTTTCTTCTAACATACGCACCTTCAACCATACCTTCAAACATCTGCTGCTTACCTTGAAAGCATCGCCATCTGCAGGTATTATAGTGTGGCGCTTGCGATTACATAACACGCTACCTCCAATATGAATGCACCTCATTTCCCTGCAGACTTACCTGTTCAGCTTGAACGACTGCACATAGAATCCGAAAAATGTCGTGTGTGCCAATCCTGGAATTTGTTTCTAATTCGCGAGGAACTGTTCGTCGATCCTGCGCTGCATCCTAGATATGACATGACTAGACATGACCCCGCTTACGCGAAGTGGAGGTTTATCCGCAAAACGCGGGAAACATGGTATTTTCAACTGTTGGATGAGCATGTATACTCCGACGAGCAAGGCGTCGCTGACATAAGAACCCCAGTGACAATGCCGGTTCCCACGGACTATATTCCCGAGTTGAACTCCGGTGCCTCTCCCGAGAATGATGATGATGGAAAGTGGTGCAACTGCCGTTAGGAAACATATACGCTTGTGTACAGTCTTTATTTTATATTTGCAAGTTCACATTAGATACTTACACTGATGTATTATTCTGCTAGCTACACCAACACTTACCCTTATTTATGTGCTCCTAGACATCCTAGACAATTATTTGGTGTATATAGATTAAATTTGTATGATGATATAGATTTGTGTATCATATGCTAGTACCCATCTCAGTTGCAACTTGTTTTCTGGGAATTTAAGCATCCGAATATGCACATCCATAAACGTGTACCGTGCATGCTGACCTAAATTGCACATGGATGTGCCCACATTTGCATACGGGAATCGGCGACTAAGTGATCCCGCATGTGCGAGATATGCGAAGCTGATTGGACCAAAAGTACACTACTCTTGCACGACCCGCGGTCCACTCACGACCAGGTACAAAAGCTCTTGCCCGACCCTTGAAGATTCATTTCCCCCTGTTTCTTTTAACATACGCACCTTCAACCATACCTTCAAACATCTGCTACTTACCTTGAAAGCATTGCCATCTGCAGGTATTATAGCTCCACATTTATCCTCACAATTTATATTTTCGACTTTTGCTATGGGCGACGCTCGCTTCAACTGCTAATCACCTTGCAAGCATTGTTATCTACAGGTATAAAATCCTGCAATATCGTGGCCACGTTATGCCTTCAATTCTACGATTCGGAGTTTATGGGACACGCGATCGCGATGAAGCCACTGCAGACGCTATCAATACACATGGAATGGTCCACATGCGATGTCCTCAATGCAATGTAGACAGCTGGATGATATGTAAGTTCTTAAACATCCCCTACGAGGACAGACATGTCCGACAGGACTTAGGGATCGTTTGGTGGCGCTACACCTGGAGAATTCGGAAATACATGTTTTTTGACCTTCAAGAACCGGAACTTTATCCCGACCAGAGCCCAATAGGGAACGAATGGGTTACCCCAAGGACACTGGTCATTCCAATCGACGTCACTTGGGCGCTTATTATTCCGCGGCATCAACGAGAAGAGGAAATCGACCTATATTGCGTGCGATGCAATTGCCTTGACCAATAAAGCTCTGCCATTTATGTTTTCCGATAGAGCGTCAACATTGCCGTCAACGTTACCTCGCTATCGAGGGAAATAAAACCTACAAGTACCGCAAATAATTGTGGATTGAAGATATAGATTCCAATGTATCAGCAATATAGTAGCCTTAGCACGGTGAAATGATCGAAATCTCTTGCCTAGAAGACATCATAGACAAATATTTGGTGTATTTTGAATAAATTTGTATGATGGTATAGATTTGTGTATCATATGCTAGTACCCATCTCAGTTGCAACTTATTTTACGGGAATTGAAGCACCTATATACGCACATTCATAAACGTGTACCGTGCATGTTGGCCTAAATTGCACATGGATGTACCCATATTTGCATACTTGTAAATGATATGCACGCATATGAACAAAAATGCAACAAAAAAATCTACCGGGACTCGCCGAGTACGAAAGTATCATGCACAAATAAATAATTCCAGTAATATTTTGTAATAAAAATTGCGGGACGACTTACGTGTCGCTTACGTGTCGCTTACGTGGCGCTTTTCAGATGACGTGGCAATAACTTTTAGACGACGAAAATTGTGTCAAAATGAAGGTTTTTAGACGACGATCGAGATTCATTTATTCCCAATAGTCTGTTATTCGAGGTAAGCACTGCACTGCTAGCGATTACGATTTGATTTGTCATATTTCAAATGTAAGTGGCCTTCTTAGTTTCTCGGGTTATGTTTTGCAGATGTCGCAACCACCGAGGAGGCGGAGCGGCTTCAATTTCTAGCCAAGCGCGCAAATACTTTTCTTGAAGGGTATGTTCAAATGCAACGTGACATTGCGGCAGGAACGTTCGAACTGAAAGAGAAGACAACGTGGGTGCTGCACGAGGCTCCCTTTGAGGTTACTGGACCCATGATGCCTGTTCCTTCGGGTGCTTTGAGCGCGAACGGGCGAGATGCGGAAGTACTGATTGTCGATGAGCCAATGGCTGATACGAATGATATTGAACGTGGATACACGGATGCACAACTGGCTGATTACGTGCAGGGCCTTCGGGACTCCGTAGCGGTTCACGTGCGCCCAGTACCTCGTCCTATCTACATCGGGGCACAAAAAAATACCATTGGAAGACGAGCTCGAGATCATCTTGCGCAATACATTCTGGGAGAAACTGACGACCCGGACTACGATGTGAGCTACAGCAAGATGAAGAAAGGTAGCATGGCTGTGTTGATTGCTCCCGAATCCGAGAAGACTGCCCGGACGGAATACCCGTTTCGTATCGCTCTGGGAAGGAGCCGAGGATGGTCGAGATATCTGTACCTTTGTGAGGTACAAGAGCAGCTGCTAAATGAGAAAGGTGAGAAATGTTTGTTGATGTGATTGCGCGCGCAACCTGCTTTTAACATCACAACGTTTTATGTCAATCTAATATCTCTTTTATCTTCTTTCTGGTGCAGGAGAAAAATGTTTGCGGTGGTTGACTTGTGGTACATTTAACCCCTAAGTTGCCGTTGGTTGAGAAATCTCAACAAGCCCTAAAAACGGATTTTCTCGGCGACAAATAACTCAAATTCACTTTTGAAGACAGTTTTGAAAAGCTCTTATCGAGCCGCGTGCAGCCATGCACTTGGGAGCAACCATGTTGCGACGATGCTCTAAATAATTCCCCAGACGCTCTCTATTTTAGCTTAACCATAATGAGTCACATTTAGGGCACATGTGTCATAGTGTTACAAACCCCTAATAATATAAGTAGCCCTAACCGCATGTTGAGCACTTGGTAAGATTATACCTGGAGGTATAGGGTCAATATTAGGGCTTACATTGTTAACGATGTGCACATCCATCAACATTTTCAGTTGACAATCACGTCATCGGTATCAAGTGTCATGTATTTCTAACGTTTGCATGTGATTCGCCTTGAGAAGACCTTTCCGACACTATTTTCAAAAGTTGAGGCAGGACCCTTATGCCAAAGTTATTGCAAATAAACCAAAATTTTCAAAACCCCGAAATTCCTCCGGCAACTTAGGGGTTAAGCTCACGAGCGCCTCCCAAAAGGAGGCCCAGAATGCAGACTCCCGGCTTTCGAAGGAGAAGGCATCGAAACCTGAAAGTTTCCGGCTGCATCAACGTACCAAGCAGGTGGCGCCGTATACACCAAGCGAAGTATTAGTAGCATGGGACTGGGACACGGAAGAGGAGCGCCGAAAGATCAATGCAAGCACACAGCGATGGATCCCGGGTGAGCAATATGACTTGTTGGTCAAACGAGTCATCGCCAGCGACATGTCAAAGAGCTTTGAGCCGCCCCAGCATAGAACACCCAAACTCTTACTGCGCGACGCAATCATGCCATTAGAGGATAAAGAGGATAAAGAGGATAAAGAGAACGCGGAGGCTGAAGAGGGTGAGATTTCGGACGAGGAAGCCTCTTTGTCGTCCTTGTCCGATGATGACGACCATATGCGTGAATAACTCGATCAGTCCGATGAACTTGTATATAGAAGTTGTAAAACAATAGTATATATTGTGAATATCTAATGTTGAACTATCGTGGTATTACCACGTTTGATTTCCTTGCACTAATTTTACCTAGTTCATTTTCCTTGCACTCAGATTGTTCGGACGCCCAAGGAATCCTTGGGAACGCGTATCACATGGATGGAACAAACACCACATGTCTGCATGGTCATATAAAACTTGCTTTCACGGCATCCCTGTTCATTTTTTGCTTACGCTCACCATCCACCCACCTCCTACCAACATTCCAAGAACATGGACGCTCAGCGAATCAACCTGACGGTCGATCCGAAACATGTTTTGTTTTTTATTGTTCTGCCCTTCATCCGTGCGAGGTACGATAGGAGAAGGCAAGCGCAAAGGGATTCAGTTGCTAGAATGAGAAACGGCGAATGCCCAGAGTGTATGAGGAAGTATTTTGACCTTTGGGAGGACAAGAATCGGAGGAACCATTTATGGCATAAACATTTTCATGAGAGGCACGACCCCGTGTGGCGTCGAGCCTTGGAGTTAGAACCAATCCGTCCCCGTTTTCGTCTGACACGCCTTGGCCGCCATCTGTTAAAACTGCAGAGTCACCCGAATTTTCACCCCGACAATCTCGATTGATGACCAGGTATATGTCTTTCTTGGGCAGGATTGCCTTGCTATCATCCTAGCCACAAATTCTAATCCGCCTGTGCATTCCGCGTGCCCGCAGATGATGACACCAAGCTCCTCGCACACACATCGCGGTGCATTGGCTACTTTGAAGAGGCACACGTAGAATAATAACAATAAGAATAACACATAGTCTTCGATATGCAACGAGGTTGTGTCATTGTGAGATGACCTTTTGACAATAGTAGGGTGAGATTTGTACTTTTTATGTAACATGTCTTACGTTGGTATGTAAAATGTCACGCATTATAAAGCCTGCCTATCTCTTCATCAGCATTCATTTCTCGCGTTCGCTCACGATAGACCCCACCTCCTACCAGTGAGCGACACACCCAGATGCCAGACTACTACATTGTCCTTTTCCGTTTTGAGCTTCCCGCCATCCGGGAAAGACGCCGTTCCCGCGAGGAATGCTTTTTGCACGCATGGGTAGAAGAACGATTTCTGTGGGCCCTTGAAACACGAGTACGCATTACATGCCCCGATATCCCTGGCACATTTACCTCAGAAATCATTGTGTTTCCTGTGACACTTGCGCGGTTTTTTTTTCATCCTCGGAGAATTGTGAACGACGACGTCGGCGGCTTAAGAGTCAATGAGGCGTCCTACTTTAATCGGACTAGTTGGATTTCCGGTATGAATTTGTATCGCAGTTTTAACGAACTCCACCGACGATGGTTATATGATCACCATTGGGCCTGGTGCAACGGTTGGTTTCGCAACCTCCTTGACTATGACGCTGATGGTAACGAATTCGTCTATGATCGTGTATACGACCGGCCCTGTTGCGATGATTGCGGAAGGTCAGATTCACTTGTTATGCGAGTGACTTACCCACATCGATACATATGTGTCGACCGCGCGAGTTGCGAGTTCTGGCAGGATACCGATGATACCGAAATCCCAGAGTTGCTGTCCTCCGACTCCGACTAAGGTATACATAAAGCTCAATACCTCTTACACAGCCTTCATTTCTTAGTAGTAAGGCACCGACTATAGGGTACGCTTTTTTATCACTATAAAAACCCTATGAAAACCCTATGACATATGTCATAACCCTATGTCATATATGTCATAAGTCATACAAGGAAATGACAAGGGAAAATGACAAGAAAAATGACAAGTAAATGACAAGAAAAATGACAAGAAAAATGACAAGAAAATGACAAGAAAATGACAAGTAAAATGACAAGGAAATATACAATAAATATACAATAAATAATTACGTAATAAATGATAAATAAATTACGTAAATAAATGTGTAACAAAATAAGATTTAAATAAGTTCTAAAATAAATTTAAATAAGTTCTTAAATAAATTATATAAATGATGTATATTATTACATATATATATTATAAATTGTTCTTAAGTTATTTCAATCTTCCTCTTCAAAACATTCTTCACAATAGCAACCCTTTGATGTATCTTCTTTTTTACATTTGGTACAAAGATAGCCTTCACAACCTAAACATACACTCCACCCTAAGTCATCTATAGCTTCACAATAATCAAACTCTCCATCTTCATCATAGCCATATTCGGAAATGTCTTCAATACATCCACAACATACACATCCAATTTCGTCTAATCCTTGGTCACTATTATTTGTTTTGCTTTCCCCTATCGTTTTAACCTCTTCCATTCTTCTTTCTTTTATCTTTTGTAAAAATTCCTCCATTTCAAGTTGCTCTTTCATATAATAAATCTTTTCTTGAATGTCAAGAGGAAGATCATTGAAAGTAGTAGTCATTGTGATTTGTTCTACCTTATGAAGTCTTACTCTTTAAGTGGAAAATTTTCGTTACAAAAAACATTTTTGATATATACATTCACTTATTATAAAAAAGTCTTTTGAAAATAAAAGAGTCTTTTAAGAAATGCACAATGAATTTACAATAAGTAAAAATATGTTATACAATATACAAATACATATTACAATACACATACAATAAAAGTCTTTTCAAAATAAAATAGTCTTTTAAGAAATGTACAATAAATTTATATGTAGGTTTTTTCTGCTTTTTTGTCCCCCTGAAAAAACCGAAGAAATTTATCAAGAAAAATCAATAGGAATTAGTTCCATTAAAAATCTCAATTGTAAACCACTCGTTAATACTTTACCATTCCCGGACGTCATATACAATTCTAAATTATTTGGTGCAAGAACATTAACAGTGGCGAAAATATTAAAATCAGTTCCCGTTACATTGAAACTTGAAAGTCTTACAATATATTCGGTACCTATAACATTATTAATATTTGCATCACTGTGTTGAACTTTGAATTTTGTAAAAACAGCATCATCATCACTTACATTAGGGTCAGTTGGACTTAATGTAAAATTGAAATAATTAATAAACGATGTATCAAATTTTAATATTCTTATTCCTTGACCAACTTGAATCAATCAATTTTTACATTTGGAATAATCTATTTTGTTTTCAATTTGAACAGAACTACATTCTATATCTTTACAACCTATATCATTACAATCCATAATATCATTGCAACCTATTATATCACCTTTCATATTAATTCTGAAAAATGGAGTTGCACTACCATCAGGTTTTTTTTGAAAATTTATAAAATATATAGTTTCAGCATTTTGTATGTCCACGGCTGAGGTATTCAAACCAATAAATGAATTACCTGATACTTTTGTTCCAAATAAATCAATATTAGTTTTGTCATTTGCAGTATTGTTTATTTCACCATTTATCCTTGCATTTCCATTTACTAATAAGCCTGCATTTGTATTTACTTGCAAAGTTTCACCACGGACAATAACATCATTTTTATTATTTGTAGCATCTCCGCTTTGTAATGTAATACTTCCTTGCCCGTTGCCTTTAGTATTTAATAATATGTTTACGTTCACGGAAGAATCGTCTATTAATCCTTGAGCGTTTTCAAAATATATAAGGTTTCGAACATAAACATCTCCATTAGTTCTTTCTATATTATTATTTCCAATATTTGTCCATTTACTTGAACCACCGGTAGGTGCATTTCCATTTACCGTATTACATTGTATATTTTTACAAACAATATCATTTCCAAAAGAAGACATCTGATATATATATATATATATTAAATTACAATTTAAAATCAGGTTTAATCCAAACCAATAATCCTGAACCCGGAGTTGTTATAACTTTACTTTCCATACACACACCGATAATTCCAACATTATTTGTAGTAATTTGTGAAGCATTAACTGAACCTCCCGGAGCACAACCTAACATTTGACCTTTAACATAACTTCCATCAATAGCTTTGCAAGTTGTGAAACCTTTTGTACAAACGAAACAAGAATTTCCGGTTGTTGCATTTTGAACACAAACTCCAATAGGCATACAATTTTGATTAGATTGACTTGCCGAAGCTGCATATATTTTTATACCATTTACATCTGAAAAATCATCAGAAAATTGAACAATATCTCCAGCATTTATTGTAGCTCCGGTATTATTTTTAAAAGTAAATACATCACCTGTATGAGGAACCGGACTTGTGGGTAATGTTGCCGTATATGCATTTGTCAAACCTGTCAAAGGAATTCCTATGGTCGTCAATGATGATGTTGGCGTTGTATATGCCCAGTCTATGCTACTTACAAGTCGTATAGCACTACAATCCAAATCACCGGTTAAATTAATGTTATTTCCAGAATTACCGACAGCCAAAACTTGAATTAATGAACCAATACTTCCAGAATTTATTGCACCAGATTTTATTTCACCGGAAACTGAATCATAATACAATTGTAAATTTTCTAATGTCACATCAGGACTTGGTCTTATAGGTTTTACCGTAAATGAACTTGGATTTACAGAATTTAATTCAACACCGGTTGCATTTATACAAATAGTATTGTTGACAGACGAAGTTCCTCCGGTATTCTTATTAGCATATGAACCTAAGGACACTGAATTTAGACCGCTAAAAACTTCGCCTGCAAATCTTCCTACAGAAACAGATTCCACACCGGCGTTACTTTGTCCGGAATCATCTCCTAAATTTACCGAATAATTCCCAGCTTGGTCATATCCACTACCTGAACCTAAAGCCAAAACATCAATTCCACAACCGAATGAACCAGCATTTCTGCCTATTAATATTGCACGTTGTGCATTTATATATCCGTCATCACTTGTTGTTTCACCAATACGAATTTTAGCATCTTGAGTACCGCCTCTAATCCTAATTAAAGCACCATCAATTTCATCTTGATTTATCGTAAATTTTCCAGTTCCGGTAAAAGAAATATCATTCGTTGTAGTTGTACTTCCTTGGTCGGTAACAGATTGTAAATTTTGGTTAGCCCCGGAAGGCAAGTTTTGAAGCAAAGAACCGTCACCAATAAATTTTCCAGAATTCAAAGTAATATCACCGGTGTTTAAAATTAGAGGTCCATCATTTAAAAGTACACCTGCTCCAAGTGGTTCTACATTCAATGTGGTTTGCATAAAGGACCATTCATTGATACCGTTGTCTCCTATTTTCAATCTTGTTTGAGGAACAGGGTCTAAAGATTTAATTTCAAAAGAACTATCAAGTTCATCCAAACCTATAGAAAATTTTGCTTTACTTGCAGGATTGTTTAAAATGAAATCATAAAAATTGATATTATTTACCAAATTTAAATCACCGTCAGTTTGTAACTTCATAAATTCCCTTTGATTATTTACATCAGAATTATCAATAAAATCAATATCATTTTGATATAAAAAATCTGAAGCCATATGAATTGTTTGACAAGGATTTGAATTATCACCTATTTGATTTACATTTATTTGATTAATTGTTAAAGGGTCAGGAATAGTTATGGATGGAGTTTGATTTCCATTAAATGTACTTGCAACTACATTGTTTCCGAATGAAGACATTATATATCATAACACAAGTTTTAAATTTACGGTTGAGCAAGTTTCATAAACACCGTTCCAAATTTATCAGCTGGATCTGCTCTGAATACATATAATCCATTTACTTGTGTAATTTCTTCAATCGGAGGAACGTTATTTGTGTCTACGATAGGCAAACCTCCAAATCTAACTTTCATTTTATTTTCTTTTGCAGCCATATTCAAACTTGTAATACCCGGGGTACCACTTTGACTTCCATCAATATCCATTATGATATTAGCTCCAATCATTTGCAAGGTTGTTCTTGTTACTTTATTTTTAGCACCAATAAACACACCGTCATTAACTTTAATATTCTTATCTAAAACAAAATCATTTCCAAAAGAAGACATTATATATATAATATTATATTACAAATTTTTTATTTTACAAAAAATGTTGGTGCAAGTTTCGGTAATTTATTGTTTAATGGATAAATATTGGGAAATGAAAACATAGCATTTTGTTTTGTAATTTTATCACCGTGTCCTAATGTATATGATTTGAAACCTGACATAGGGTCCACATTAGAAACTCTTGCTGGTGGTCGTAAATCTTGAATTGTTTTGCAAGGAATCATCATCATTGAAGGACTTCTAAATCCTGAAGTTAACATTAAATTTGGTAAAGTAACATTTATTTTCCCTAAAGACTTTCCTAGATTTTTAGAATTGATTTGTCCAGCTTGTTCAACCATATATTATTTATAAATAAATAAGTTTTACACAACAACTTCAATCATTCTACCCATACCTATGCGAAGTGTAGAAGTACATTCACAAATTACAAAAGTTTCGTTATCACCACCGGGAATAGCTTCTTGTAAAGCATCTGTGCCCGCTTGTGTTTGTAAGAAGAATTGAGAGTTCAAACCACGTGTATCTAAGCCACTAAGACTACGAACATTCATTTCGGAAGGCATATTAAGCCTTAACATAGCAGTCCAATAAGAATTATACCAGTTCTCCAAAGAATTTATTTTGCATCCAGAATCAACAGAATAATTATCCGCTTTTCCTATAGTTAGTAAATTAAAGGCATCCAGAGCGGTTGCTCTATAATTTGGATAATAAAGTGAATTTATATTATATTGAAAAGATTGAATTTTTCCTGCATAAAATCTAAAATATGACGGCACATAAGTTGCTCCAATTTTATTATCAATTTTATGCAAACCTGCATTTGTTGAATTATAAGTTGAAGGTCTTTGCACGGCGTACAAATTATCTAAACATTGAGTAGATAAAGAAAATCTAGTTGATTTGTCCATTTTTGTTTGGGAATCCAAGAATGTAAAATAATTTTTAAAAGGCACCTCAATAAATGAATCTTCTCTTAATTTACGTTCCACGGCGCTATCATAAACACCATTTGAAAATGTAATTGTTTCAATTGTAAAATGCAAATCTTGTAATTCCCAAGAAGCATTTGCAGCCAGTTCTGCTGCCCCAGTTCCGACAAAACCATTTCCAGCTCCTAATGATTTTTGGTATGCCCCTAAAACTTCAGGACCGTGCATATAAAATCGTATTTGTATACTTGGTAATAATGCTGTTTCAATATAGTCTGGACTTGCTTCGCCTATAAATTGTAAAAAGTTGTTTAATATATACGGTCGTAATTCTGTATAATAGTCATCAGTATTTACATTTATTTCTTGATTTTTTAAAACTCTTTGATACGAAACTTCTTTATTCAACGTTGTATTTATATTATCCAACACAGTTGAAACCGTTGAATATTGTTGCATACCACTCGAAATTTGAATTCCACCGCTATAAATTTCTACCCTTTGAATAAGTTTTTCTATACCGTTTGGTAATGTTGTTATAACTACATCAGCCTGTGCCGCAGCGTTGGTACAAGCAATATTAGTTTCATTAGCACGACCTTGACAATGCAAACTTAGGCTTTTCATATTTATTAAAGAGTTCACAGGTAAATTTAAAGTTATTACACTATATGGACCTACTCTTGTCAAATTTGTTGTTTCTAATCTATAATAGTTGGTGGAATATCCGTTTAATTTTTGAAGACCAAATGCAAGGCTATAAGGTAAAGACATTTTCTATAATATAATAAATAGAAAATAAAAAATTGTTCATTGAGAATACTCTTTTAATTTCAAAGAAATTGCAAAATTAATGGATTGTTCTGTACCATTTTTTGACAAGGCTGTTGGAATTAATCTAGATTTATTATCAGTTATTGAAATTCGTAATTGAGAAAATTGTGAAGCTTGTACATCTATACCAAAGTTTTCATCAAAATCTAAATATGAAATAAATTTACTAAAAATATCGGAAGGTAATAATACTTTTCCTAAAATGTCGCTACTTATTAATTGATTTTGATTTATATTGTTTGAAAGATTAGTACTTTGTAAACTATTTGTTGGTAACGTGGTAATTCTTAAATAAATAGCATCATTTGTTTGTAAATTACCCGGAAATTTAGATTTAAATAACAAATCTGGTGTTTCAATATCAAATAAATTATTTACTTGAGAAATATTTGCTAATCCTGCAACAGATTTATTTGTTCGTCCTCCTAAAATTTGATCAACATCATTATATTTCCCAGGAGAATTAAATATAGCAGTTAATGCATTACCTAATGCACTGCCTGGAACAGTTTGGAAATCACCGGTAATTGAAAATGCAACAAATTTAATGTCTGGTGCAACTTTACTAAGTTGTATATTAAAATGTCCAGAAATAGCCTCATATGTAACGGTTACGCTATCAGCGGGTGCAACAAAATTAAAGTTGGCTACAAGAACATTTAAAATAATGGTTTCTAAAATTGATTTTAAATCATCTAAATTCGTGTAATTTCCATTTGGTATTCTACATTCATATAAATCATTTGTGCTTATTTTTGCTATATAAAAAATACCATTATATTCATTGATGGTGTACCAAGTTTTTGCGGCGGAAAAAGAATTTAAAATAATTTTTAATCTATTTGTGTTTCTATAATTTGTTAATTGTGTCGGAACATTTATATTTATTATTCTTGAATCACCAGTGGTTGATAAATCTTCACTAGATAAATAAAGGGTTCGTTAAGATATTGGATTCATTATTATCTCTATTTAATATATGAATATAATTTTTATTTTCATCAATTTCTTTTTGAGCGTCCCTTTTTAATGGTAATGGAATATCCACAACATTTCCGTTATACATTTTTTCATAAAATTCAGGTCGTGCTATATAATCATCAATAATTAATTCTAAATAAAATGTACATAAATTTGGATATAATATCTGAGCATTTTTCATTAATTGTTCACGTTCCATAATTTACCAAAATATTATTTTTGTTGTCTTTTATTGTATTTTTATTTATATTTGTATATTTATTTGATAACGATGTATTTACATTTCTACTAAAATTTGTCATTCTTTGAGGACCTTTGTTGGAAATATAATCTGCTAACATTCTAGCTTCTAATGGTGCATCGTCGTGTAAATAATTTGCATCAATGTCAAAATTGACTCCTAATAGCCCTAATGGATTTAAATCTTCTGAAATTTGGTGGTTAAATTCATAACTTTCAACATTATTTATTGACATATTTCTTGCATCTTTTAAAGCATTTCCAAAAGTATAAATATCAAGCCCCGTCCCTATAGTATTTAACGTTGATTTTAATAAATTAACTTTAGTAACTTTATTGTTTTTTGGTAATTGAAAAAACTGTTTCAAATTATGTGGAGATGTTAAATATTCATAGGGTTGTTTGAATAAATCATAAGGATTTTTGTTTTCAAAATAATGAAACAACTTTCTATTTGAATTTGATGGTATTTTCAAGGCTCCGGCTGTGGCCCAGTCCGTCAACACTCTATGAATGTTTTGTGGTGCATTTCCAACAATCTTAGGAATATGTAAATGAGAAAGAAATGGATTGAAAGTTGTTGATTT
>LGRX02008422.1:0-30197 GCA_001247695.2 Cymbomonas tetramitiformis
GGAGGAATAACACGCCACATCCAGCGACTGGAGGAATGACGCAGTGCTGACCTGTGCTGCAACCATCTTCATCAGCTCATCGTCCAGCTCGTTGAACACCCGCGCCCCTAGCGGCTTCACCACCTGCAGACACGTCTCCACAGAGGCCCATCCGGCGTCATGCCGGGCATCTGGCGCAGGCGCGGGGAGCAGCCGAGCCGCACCACGAAGCTGCTCGGAAGGTGGCTTGGGCACGGCTCGAGGGCCGCGAGGGCGCCCGTCACCTGCAGAACTGCGATGGTGCTCACGGACCCGTCGTCCACGCTGGTGACCCGCACGGGTACGGCGATGGAGCGACAGTGGCCTTCCGGTAGCACTCCCTCCAGCTCATCCGTTGCTTCTACCCAGAAATCAACAGCGGGCTCGAAGGCTTTATTCTCAGCTACTATCTCCTCCACCACGGTGCGGCCAGTCATTTGGCACAGGCCAACAACCCCCAAATTAGACGGGAAGGGGCCTGCAAAGCCCGTTCCTTGCGAGTAGCACGCCATCTCCTCCACCTGCCATCCCGCATCCTTCCCTCGTCAGCCGCCTCGTTAAGGCCTGCAGGCACTCCACGGCCCTACCCCTCGGAGACCCCTGCCGTCAGGGCTCGATGTTTCCCGTGTTGTCCACACCTGGCGCCAGATGGCATTCTCACTGACACCTGGCCGTACGACCGGACCACATCATTGGATCATTTGCTTTTGACTGGTTCGGTCGAAGCAGCCGTGAAGCATGAGCTCGATGACGGCTGAACGATCTAATGAGACGGTCTACACGAGGACTTCTGGGGTGAGCCGCCTTGCCCCACCCCCTCACCGATCCCCAGGGCGGCTGGGTCAGGAGGCCGGGTCAGGGAGGGAACTGGCCTTGGGCTCGACAATGAACACCGCAGCGGTGCCTCCCTCAATCGCAGTCTCCAGCTCCGCGTTCACCACGTTCGCGATCTCCTCAATTGGCATATCCGTGCTCACCTTCTGCACGATGTCCCTCGCCAGCTGTGCGCCCGGCATCCACCCACAGACCAAGCTGTGCTGTCATGAACCTTCTCTGGCGCGCGAGCCAATCAGCAGGGGCGGCGAGTAAGGGTGGATAGCATCATGCGGCCAGGTGCAGAAGATTCGCCATGCGGTCGTACAGCCAGGAACACCTGCAGATTCAGGTACAACAGTGCAGCGCGACTCACCTGCAGCTTCAGGTACACCTGTGCAGCGCGACTCACCTGCAGATTCATGTTCCTCTCGCGCTCCTTGCAGTACGCGAGCGCGTTGGTGAGGCAGCGACCCGCGTGACTCCCAAGCATGCCCAGCAGCCCCTTCATCTCCAGCGATAGCTTCTTACTGCGTCCCTCTAAGGGGCCGAAGCCTACCGCCACCTGGAACCCCACAATTCACATTTGGGTAAAACAGGTCGAAATAGTGCAGCTTATCCTTGGACCAATTCTTTTGGCACCACGTAGCAACAGAAGGCCGGCCGCAATATGTACTCACACCGAGGTTCAAAGGATTCGGCGCACACTTCGGGGCACTTATCCAGATTCTCCGGAGCTCACGAAATAGCGTGCGCGGTGCATGTGTGCCAGTACACTCCCGGACACATGTAAGGGCGCTGCAGGACCTCAGCCAGTCATCGGGCAGTCCTGAGCATCCAAAGCTAGCGACGTGGAGCGCACAGCCTGCACGTGGCCGCCGGGGGGCATTGAGCCCTTAGACCTGGTCCTGACAGACCTCGAAAAGCATGCGTGCATGATTGGGCGGGCCAAGAAGACCTGCAACACTCCGAGCACATTCGGCCGCTTGCCCCCCGCAGCATAGCGTTCATCCATGATTGGGATGCAAGCCACCGACACCCCGTGCCTGCAAGAGGCCGCCTCTCACCAAACCACACCTCTTGACGGCCTCACGGGAAGGCTTCCACTGTGGACGTGGCATGCCAATGCAGGCCGCAATGGACGTGCATACACGAGGCCATGCATGCCACGTGGCATGCCAATGCAGGCCGCAATGGACGTGCATACACGAGGCCATGCATGCCACGTGGCATGCCAATGCAGACCGCAATGGACGTGCATACACGAGGCCATACATGACCGGCGAGCACACATATCCAGAGGGCCTCGGAGTGCCGATGATTGGCGGGAGCCGAGGAGCAGGCACCAGGCACCAGGCGCACAATGCGGTTTGAGATATTCGGTCTGCTATCAGCCACCAGGCGCACAATGCGGTTTGAGATATTCAATCTGCTATCAGCCACCAGGCGCGCAATGCGGTTTGAGATATTCGGTCTGCTATCAGCCACCAGAATCAGCCCCCGCGGGCGATTGAGTTGCAGCGCAAGGTCATGCCGAGCCGTGGCTAAGCGGGTGGTGAGAGGGGTGGTTTCAAGAACACGGACCCGCAGTCACGTACGATGCGGTCGACCAGGGGGCAGAAGTGACCGTGTTTGAGGGCATCCAGCGCCACCACGGGCATCTCGGTGCTGATGCAGTGCCCTACGATGCCGCGGTTCTCCCCGCAGTAGCGCACGATGTCCGCATGATCGTAGTTCTCATCGATGTCGTTCCACTCCTTCACCTCACAGACTTCGTTCCCCAGCCGGCACAGCAGATCCTCCCCACGCAAAGTGCCCCCCAGCACGTGCAGAACCGTCTTGCTTGCCTGAAGCAGCTCCGTCACACGAAGCATGATCGAGTTCACTGTGTCGTCCACCTGTAGCGATGCGTTCATGTCGCTCATGGCACTGGCCATCTTGCCTGCACCCACCACCACCACATCATTCCCAGGCTCAAAGCCGCAAACAGCCCCCGCTATCACTGCTGCACTCACCACCTGCGGACGACTCCACTTCGCTTGCTTGGAGACCGTGGATCAGCAAAGACGCTGAGAAATTACTGAATCTCGGCCACTGTATCATGAAGCATAATTGGAAGAAAGATCCCCGTTCGCCTACAATGCCTGCTTCACCTACATATTTTGGTTTGTGAACCTGGAGCTCTCCAACCTGTGGCATGTGTAGGCATAAGCTCTATCATCAGTGCGCCGCTTCGCACGCACTGATCCCCATGCATAAAGAGGCACATTGCACAACGGCAAGCAATAGGCTTCAGCCGGTGTACGTGTCTCCTGCTACATGCAAAGTGTTGCACTGTCATCCGAGATCCAGGGGGGTGGCCTGTGCAAAGCAAGCTACTATCGCTTGTGGAATGCTTCTCGAGGGACAGCCCTGCGCAGGTTGGTACCTCGAGGGGCGACGACCAGTCACGAAGTGTGAGCGTCTGGAGGAAGGGACAGCTCTGCGCAGGTTGGTACCTCGAGGGGCGACGACCAGTCACGAAGTGTGAGCGTCTGGAGGAAGAGACACGCGTGTAGAAAGTTCACCTGTGTTTCGAAGGAGGTTGATGATGGACTCCATGCAAATGTGGCGGTGACCTGAGTTCAGCCTCTCCAGGTTACTGGCGATCTCCCGCGACGGTTTCTCTGACCAGAGGCAGTTCATGACGTCTCGTGCACCATCAGATTCCTCCGGGTTGTTGTCGCCTAATGCAGTCTCTTTCCATCGCGAGGTGGAACTTTCACGTGCTCGCCCGTCCTTCCCCGACTGCACCTCATCCGCACCCGTGACATCTTAATGGCAAAGCGAAAACTTTCTACTGAAGAGTGTGGCGACAACTGTGTGCAAGCAGCATGGAGTTGCCACATATAGCATCGCAGCAGATTCCTGCGTACGACAACTGCCTGCAAGCAGCATGGGGTTGCCACATATAGCATCGCAGCAGATTCCTGCGTACGACAACTGCCTGCAAGCCGCATGGAGTTGCCACATATAGCATCGCAGCAGATTCCTGCGAACGACAACTGCGTGCCAGCAGCCTGTAGCAAGGGGCGGCAAACAACAGCGACATTCGTAAAGCAAAGTGTCTCACCTTCTCGTACGTGAAGATGGCCTTCACCGAGGACGAGGGCAGATAGGGCAGACCCATGCTCGCCATCATGGCTGGCCTGTCGTACGGACCTCGATGCTCGATAGGACCACTGCCGCAGACTCCCCGCACAAGCCCCACCCAAGGCTATCTGATTCAGTCTTACCGCACCATCCAAACCCTATTGACACTGCAGCTCTGGCCGACTCCCAGCCACCCGGCTGATGCACCTCCACTCCCTTCCAGCTCACTGATGCTGTAACACTCCGCGACTCCTGGTTACGTCAACTGCCCTTCAGCCCATTCCAAGCCGTAACGCTTGTCAGCATCCCTGCAGCTCACTGATGTTGGAACGCTCAAGGACTCCCCTCCAGCCCACAGGTGCTGTAATGTCCGTCGACTATAATCAACCTCGCCAATGCGCTTTCGCTCATCGAGTCCCTTCCCGCCCACTGACCATGTAAAGCTCGTCCCTTCCAGCCCGCTCACGCTATGTCATAGCATTCACCGACTTCAGCCATCCCGCTAACTTGTACGGCAAAGCAGGACAAGCCCGGCCTTAACGAGTTCGCAATAGGAGCCTGCAGCCCGCGCTGAGGCTGTCCAAAACAGCGCTCATCCTGCTGGAGCTGCATGGAAGGCAGCGATGAGCAGTCAGTGATGGCAGCATTGGCCACCAATCCCCAAGCGATATCACTCCGCGATCGGACGTATGATGAGGTCGGGGCGGCAAGCGCAGCAGGTGAAAGCCATTAGAAGGCAGTCAGTGAGGCGAGTGCGCGTGGCTTTGGGGAAGCGGTAAATGCAGGAGCCATACTCGTTTTTCGGTTGGATATCTCTCAGCTCGTTGTCGGGTCCACGTGTCAATAGCGCGGACAAGCGGCTGGCCTCGAGTCGTGGCGTGCCCCAGAGCGACCGTCCGGAGGAGTCGTTGTAACGATTGGAAATGTCCGTGTTGTACCAAGGCGCGGAGCTTGGGGCCCTGAGGTCGCCAAACGCATCTCAGAGCAAGAGTCGTGCTAGGCAAGCGCCGTTGCAAAGCCACGCTTTGACGTTCAAAGCTGCGCTCGACGTTAAAAGCCGCACTTGACGTGTAAGCGGGTTGTATGAAAGCAGGTGGACGACAGAGTCTTGGGGGCAGGTTTTCTTCGAGCACAACTCGTACCAACCCGAGCAATGTGGATATAATTCTCCTTACCTTGCAGTCAGTGGAAATAAGAGCGAGGCAGTTGCATTCCCATCTTTGAGTTTATCCAATTTCTCCTGTCGCCCTCATATATCTGTCATCTCCGAGTTGCACTCCCTGACGTATGTTGCAGAATGGTAATACCGTGTGAGGATGCGCACCTTCAAACCATCATCGAGTTTCAGCTTATCTGTTCGCAACTTCGGTATTGAGTGTTCCCGGCGTTTCGAGGGGGCATTATCCAACCATAGCTTGCTGGCAAAGTCACAGCCCAACGCGTTTGAGGGCACTATCAAGAATCCGCCCAAGCTGGACGACGCACAGTCCTTGGCTCGTGAGGCAAAAAGCAGGTGGGGAATGTTCCTGTAACTCCTCCTTCGCCTCTGGCTGCTGGCAGATTCTACTATGCAAAAAAACGCTGCAGCTCCAGAACAGATAGGCTGGGCTTCCATCACTGAGTGCCAGGAAAACCGTCACGCAGCATTCAAATGTTACCTGGTTGTCGGCTTGGTGGGTTCTCGGGGTGTGTCAAAAGTATCAAGCTGATAGTTGAAATCTTTTCTTAGAACTTTGCTTTCAAAAAGAACGTTTTGGTCTGCCATGTTCCTCTATCGTGAGTCAGCGGGCAGCAAGCGCGGCCTGCGCCAACAGGTCAAAGCGGGTGAGGGGACAGTGCCGTTGCTGAAGATCGACATCGGAAACCAATTTAAGTGCCACCGGATTTTCAGAGGAAGATGGGCAAATGCGGACTCCAGCTACTTTTTCTTGCCGACAGCCACGGTCACGTTCAAGGGACGCTAGAACGTTACATGAAGTCGCAAACAAGAATGAAAATCAGGGATGCGACAAAGGAAAGAGGGAGCCTCATGATTCGCCACTACCTATATAGGAATAAACAACAAATAAATTGGGTGCCTCCCTCTTAGAGAGTAGTTTGGTGAAGTCTCGGATGCAAATGCGTTGATGCTCATGGGGCGTCGACAGCACAGAAGCTTAATTCCTTACGCGTCGTAAAGGGCACTGGAGTTTCTTTGAGGGATGATGACTTTCACCATTTCGGATTCACATGCTATGATCATATCAAGCGGTGCGTACGCTGAATCCTGGCTGAATACTTGTTATGATCCGGGAAGCGTGTCCCTTTTCACGATTTGCCCCTACGCCACGCTCAACGCTGGTCCAAACATCACTTCGGGACTTCCTCTCCCACGTCCCAGCGAAGAACCTCGACTTCGTGAGACGTGACGCTTGAGGGGGTTGCGGTTGTAGCATACAGTAGAGCTCTAATCGATAAATGATAATTCTAATTGATAAATGTGTCACGTCATTGTCATGTGACACGCATCGGCATCCGCATCCATTCAGCAGATCGACTGTTGATCGCCGACTTTCCTTCCGTCATCAGTGATGACCGTCATTCAGGAGACGGATCGTCCGATCTCACTCCTCGGATCGCGGAAATGAAGAATCGCGAAGTGGCGGTTCACCTCCAGCTTCGTAGTCCAAGTGTCGCAGAGTGTCGCTCTTAAGTCGGAAATTGGTGAAAATACTTCACTTTTCCTACCTGCTGACGATTGCTGCGTCTTTCTTCTCCGTTTCCTAACGCAAGTTTTCTTCTTACAATCATGGTTTCCGCAGCAATCGCTACTAGTTCTGATTTGCGGAGGGCGACCCGCGCCTCCCGCAGCGCACGGCCCCGTCTGCTTGATGAGAATTCCGTGCCCAACGTTATGTCGTCCGCGTTTAATGCAGCGACCGCGGCTCTGCGGGTCTCCCCTCCGCGGGAGGAGCCCGCAATCTTTCGCTCGTTGGGTCTTAATGAATCTGAAGACGGTGACGAGGTGGTCGACGCGGGGGAAAGGTGGTCCCGAGAGAATGTTGAAACGCCGGAGTCGCCGTCCGGACCGTCCTTGTTGCAGGAATTGTCGTTTGGCGACCAAGCTGCCCCTGGACGCGCTGACTCTCCTCCTCCGGCAAGAAATGTGCTGCAGAGAACGTCCTTGGCGGAGGATGTTGCGGGGGGGGCCAGCCTCCCTCTCCGTCCGCAGGCGTCCCGCGATGAAGTCCACCACGCGACGGAGGAAAGGCTGACTATTCCCGACCTGACGGTGAACGCCTTTACTGGACTTAACTTCTTCGTGCTGCCTAGCAAGGAATTACTTCTGAACCCCTCAATCTTTAAGACCGAGCACCTTCGGAAGATCTGTGCCAAGGTCCCTGGTATGGAGGTGTCGAACAACCAGTCCAGAGCAACTATGGTTCGGAATTTGGAGAGCTTCCGCGAGGTGCTGGAGAGGTCACGTACGCCCCCGACGGGGGATATGGCTACACCTGTGACTTTGACCCCGCGTACTGATCTGAACGCGGGGGGGCCGGTCCCCCCGCCAATGGGGGACGTCCCGACTGACTTGGTGTCCCGGGAATCGGGACACCAAACGCCTCCAGTTGTCCCGGTCACCGAGGGCACGGGCCCCCGACGGCCCCCGTCCCCGTTGTACGTTCGGCCGGGAGCCGCGCAGAACCCGACGTACCCGCCGGGGTTCGGCCCGCACACGGACCCGAATGCGGAGCAAGGTCTTTTCTCTGGCCTCGACCCCCCCGCAAGCCAAGCACAAGAACCTCTGCAACCAGCCCAGGTAGCTAGCCCGAGCGCTCCTGCTTGCCCTCTCCTTTTCCTTTAGAAATTTGAATTCGTTTCGGTTTAATTTGCTAGGGCCTTCTCCTTCCCTGTAGTTTGATACAAACTTAATCAGCCTGTTCAACCCGTTTCACTAGTTAGGAATTCTTCCCCTCTTTTAGAATAGTCCGGTCCCCGTCCTCGTGTCACAAAGAGTAATTAGTTAGGGCCCTTGCAGTAATCTAGGAGCGCAGTGCCTGGGCTTGTGGGCGCTTCCTAGGTGGTGAAATTTGGTTCTTGTAAACTTTTATGCTGCTGTTTGTAGCCTGCCAATTTAAAAAGTTTTGACTTGCTTTAAAAAGTTTGAATTTAAAATGCTGCTTGTGTCCCGTGGGGACAACAAGAACTTGGTTATCCTCACACTGAGTGAGGCTCTTCTTGGAAGAGTATGTACCCCGTGGGGGTTTTTTGTTGTTTGAAATCCTCAATCTGTGAGGTGTCTCCTCTTGGAGGGACATTGTACCCCGTGGGGGTTGTTTATGTGGACAATTGGTTCCAAAATATCTGGTCGGATGTAAGCTCCTGGTTATGGGCCTTCTTGACAAAAATTGGTTGATATTGCAGGCTCGGGAGGCTGATGATGAAGTGGTGCTCACAAGAACTCTGACTGCCCCAACGGTGGGAGATGATTGTGCCATTTGCCTAGCCAGCCTGCTAGGAGAGATGCCGTGTGTGTCAACTGCATGCAATCACCACTATCATGTAGCCTGTTTCGATGGCCTGAATGAAATGTACCATTTGACCAGCTTGGTCCAGCCAGCAGCAATACATGCTGTTTTCACCATGACCTATAGAAAAGTAGTCAGATGTCCATTGTGTAGATCTGTGCTGATTGTGGATGAACTCCCATATGGGGAGGACAGATTCACATATCTGTGGTAGATATAGTTGTATTATTTTTCTGAGGGCAGTCTTGCATGAGAGTTGTAATTTCCTGATTGTTGCATTGTTTCAAAAATTTGGCATTAATTGTTGTGATTAGGATCGAAATTGTTTGCTGTTGTTATGATGATAAATAATTGCTGCAATTGAGATGAATGCTATTTGAAAATATGAATTTGTTTATATTGAAAATATGAATTTGTTATATTACAACTTGAATTGCTGTGAGGATTGCTGAAAATAGGATTGAAATTATTGCTGTTATCATGATGATGAAGTTGCTCTAATTATGACGAAATAGTTCCTGTAATGTTGGACAATAAGTACTGCATTTATGATGACTATGATTGCTTTGTTCGATGTGAGGATAGGTATGAAAATTTCTTTGATCCGATTGATGAAAAAATTGCATGCTCGTGACAAGCTGATGCTGGAATTAATGATTAGGGAGGGTGATGTGATTGCCTCAGATTATGACCCCTTATGATTATTGCATTACGTGCATTGTCAGAGTGGGGGCGAGAAGATGTTACTGTTGTAACACATTATTATGCATGTTTGTATCGAGGCAAAGGACGATATGTGAGTGTTTCCTCAACCTCAAGTAAATGAAGATGGATGGTGGCATGAGGGAGCAGGCTCCTTTGGGATTGGCATCATCGATGACGCCGGGATTCGACATTCAGGCGTACGTGGACTCGGTGCTCCAAAGATCCATGCAAGAGGAGACCAAGGGGGTCTCCAACTGGTTGAAAGCACACCGATTGAGAAGCGAGCTGTTGGACTGGTGCCTGACCCCGGGGAAATCGGTGCCGGAGATACCGAAGCTGATGCGAAAGGTGGCAGCTGCTTTTGGTTTGCCGGGAGCTAGTTCGAGGGAGCCGGAGACTCCTCAGTCCTTGTATTCCCTTGCCACTCTCATCGAGAGGGAGTTGGCAGGAGGTACTAGGGATGCGTCCTTGCCGGACAATCACATTGCCCTGTTTGCACATCAACAAATAAGGGCTACAGTTCCAGAGTGTGAGAAGGATGATACGCACGAGTCAGAATTGCAGATGTTCATTAAAACCCAATCCAAGAAGGCCTCGTTATCAGGAGCCACTAAGCATGTTACTGCAAAACCGGGAGCCCCTGCAGATGGTAATGCCAAATGTCCAAAATGCCAGGGGTCACATATGCTGCGGGACTGCAAGTCCCCTTATGCGTTGAACAAGGATGGATCCATCAATGTGACTTGGGTGGACAAACGAAATAAGAATGACAATAGGAATAACCAAAACCAGTTGCCTCAGTTGCCACCACCTCCTCAGAGGGAGCCTGTTTAGAAATCGTCAAAAGTTGCCAGAATGCTGGTCTGTATAATATGTATATAGTGTATCAATATTTGGGAGCGGGCCAGGATGCCTGTCTTACCTTGTAACATCAGATTCCAGGTTTAAATACCAAATTGAGATGCATTGTTGTATGTGATATGGATTTGCTTGATAAGTTAATTTTGCATTTTTGTGAATTTGCTCTACGTTAGATTTCGATTGTCGATTTGGCTGATTTTGCTCTACGTTAGATTTCAGATTTCAAATTCGGGATGCTGGATTTTTCGAATTTTGGATTTGGTATTTTTGCTCTACGTTGGATTTCGAAATTTCGATTTGGCTGATTTTGCTCTACGTTAGATTTTCAGTCTTCAGTCTTCGGGATGCTGGATTTTCGAATTTTGGATTTGTTTTTTTTGCTCTACGTTAGATTTTCGAAATTTCGATTTCGCTGATTTTGCTCTACGTTAAATTTTCAGATTTCAGCCTTCGGGATCCTGGATTTCGATAATTGGATTTGCTTTTTTTGCTCTACGTTAGATTTCGGGATCAGCTTCGGAACACTGGGTTTCGGACTTTGGGATGCATATCTCAAGTTGGAGTGCTTCGCGGATACAGGCAATTAATGCCAATTACCTTGCCTGCACGGACCACCTGGTCCCGTCCGTCATAGAAGCCTCCCTTTAACATGGGGATGCTGGACGGTTAGAGTACTGACCACAACGGGTGGGTTACTCTCACGAGTAGCACACCGGAAGTGGCCAGGCTCGAAAATCGTCCATCCCTTTCCACAAGATTGGGGCCCGGTAGAGACCGGGGTGCGATTTTCGAGGAGCATTTCTCCTGAAAGGAAGAGTGCTCTGGTGTGGTTGTTGTCTCGAACAGGGACACGAGCCAAACTCAGCCCCACGGAAGGGATTGCTTTTCTTCGATGGTGCATGCCGCTTTAACGCATCGCCGGATTTGAGGCAAGCCTCGTTCGGGGTGGCACTCTGCTCAGAACAAGGTCAACAGTGGACCCGGGACTACGGACGCCTTGGATCCAAGACGAATAATTATGCAGAATTCGTGGGGGCCGTGATTGCAATCCAAAGAGCAATAGAATGGAACTTGACCACAGCAACAATTGTTGGGGACTCGGAGCTGGTGGTGTCAGCATTCTCGGGCTCCCGTAACGTTATCGCAAAAGACTTGGAGAGACTACTTATCGTTGGGAAAGCTCACATGGCCTTGCGCCCGGATTGTGTTTTCAATTTCAAGCATGTGGCACGGGACCACAATAAACTGGCTGACAGCCTGGCCAACTTCGCACTGGATTCTGGCATGCCGGCTACGACAAGTGTGAGAGACCCGCTTGCATTTATTACCATGGCAGTAAAAGGATTCGACAGTGCCCGGGAAGTGATGGACAGGCAACAGTCCTTAGGGCCATGTGAAGCCCAAGGGCGGGACACCTTGGCCCCTTCAGTAATTGATGCCCTCAGTGGTAATTTGGTCCCGGACCCCCTTTCCGCACCAGCTAGGGATCCGGGGGAGTTCCGGGTGGGAACTATCCATGAGTGTACCCAGTTCTGGGACACGGTGGTAACATCATCAGAGATGGGATTGCTGGTCAAAGAATGGGCAAAGAATGGAGTCTCCATCTTGGATTTCTTCCAACACTTTTCAGGCACTTACGAAGGGGCTCGTTTCGACTCAAGAACACCCCCGAGGATGCAGTTCAAGAATCATGCGATCCCAGATCATTTGATCCCCTGGATCTCTGGGAAGATACAGGACGAGCTCAGGTGGGGAGCGATAAGAGTCTGGGGCAAAGAAGGGGAATGCTCTCCCCCGCATCTTGTTATGCCGGTAGGAGTGGAGCCAGCCAAACCAAGAAAGATCAACGATGCAAGATTCCTTAACCTTTGGTGTAAGGATATTCCGTTTACCTACGAGTCGGTGACAATGCTTCCACAAATCCTAGAGGTGGGGGATCCGGCATTTATTATGGACCAAGCGAACGGATTCTTCCATGTGATGCTTACAGAGGAGTCGCAACAGTACATGGGTTTCCTGTGGGATGGCGTTTATTACGTCTATACAGTTCTCAATTTTGGATGGAAGCTAGCGCCGGTCATTTATAGCGCCTTCGCGGGAGAATTCGCGGGATTCATCCGGCGGCTGGGGATACCATATTTATACTACATTGATGATAATGCCGGGGGGCCGGCCCCAGTGGGAGCTTCAACTCTTACGAAACATGAAAGAGCCAAAATCTCGGCGTTCGTTGTCTCGTCATGCATACTGGAATATCCCGGTTCAAGATATCAGACAGTCAGTGAACCAATATAGATAAACTCTCATAAGAAATAAACCCTAAGCTAGATATACCCGGAACGGTCACGGAGTCAGGATTCACGGCCATGAATCTGAAATTCCCGGCCGTGAATTCCGAGGAACGGTCTCGAGTCTAACTACATGTGACACTCGGTGTGTCACAACACGGGCTTACGGATCAGTCACGGTCCAGTGTTGGCTACCTAGGAATCTGTCATAGGGGCCTGCACCGGGACTCCCGGTCAGGGCTGCCTATACAGATTTCAGCACACCACCCCAGCACTGTGGGTGGTGACTGACAGGTAAGTCAGAAAAGTCAAGATAAGTTAGGGTAGGAGCTAGGGTGACAAACCTAACTGCTAATTCAACTGTGCCATTCTGATACACAAATTGAAACCCTCTAGCCGGCACAAGTGCAGAAATATACAGGTACTCAGGTCCTGCTAAACTACTGAAAAGCACTGTGGCAGCAAACCAGATTGAAGATTGTAGATGTCAAAGTAAAGCATAAACCAAATTGAAGACCATGTTGAGGTCAAAGCACATCTCAGTACACCACCAGAAAGTGGTGCACTGCCAGAGCCAGAAGTAAAGCTACTCGGGGTCAAAGTCCAGAGGAGCACCGTCACCACAATGTCCACGGTAGTAGCTTGCAGCACTGCTCTCCAGTGGGTCAGGCGGCCGGTGAACCACCGTCGCAGCACCCAGGGAGTGCAGTACTGCATCCAGAGTGACGGGGTCCAGCTCGGATATACCGGGGTAGATGCATAAGTCTCCCCTGCACAGCACAGGCTGCGGTGCAGCCCGACCCGATACCTGTACAGAGTCGATGTCATTGGCCGCCGTGTAGGCGGCAGCTCCCACTCCCATGATCGAGATCAAAAGAAAGAGAGAGACAAAGTAATGAAATCCCCACGGGCCCGCGTGTGCGGGGAAGCCCCATGGCGGCTTGCCACAACCGTAGGTGCGGGATGCACCACCAGACTGAGGCACGTGGGTCGCGGACTCCGACGCATGATTTGCCGAAATGGCCGGAGTCCGCGGCTTCACGATGAAGCTGCCGTCGGCGAGGTCCTCGTAATCGTCCGTGTCGTAACCCGTGAGGTCAACCTGCCCGATGGCGGCGTGGTTCACGGTCTGAACGAACCCAGCGAACTCACCGTCCGCGCCCGCTGTGGTGGTTACCCGCGCCGATTGCAGTGGCGCGGGTTTCACATCCTTTCCCTGCGAGACAGGCATAGCAGGGGCCGGCACGGCGGATGCCGATGCCGCCGCACCACCTGCCGGAACCTGCTCCTCCGGCGTGGTCCCCGCCGCGGCGGGTCCGCACACCAGAGCCGAAGCCTGCTGCTCGATGCCGTCAGGAGGCGGGAAAGATGCGTGTGTGAAGTGCACCTGGTGATTGGCCGCGGAGTGAACCTCCGCGGCAAGATCGTCGAGCCGTCGAAGAATGTCGTCTCCTACGGGCTCGTCGGAAGCTGACCGCTGCTCCACCGCGAAGCCGTAGGCGGACACGTCGATGCCGCCCACCGCTCCCTTACAAAGCACCGCAGGCGGCCCGTACGCGGCAGCCGCACGAGCAAAGGACTCCGCGCCATCGTCCGCTGCCTGCTGAAAGAGCGCACACATGGCAAGTGCATGCACGCCCTCCGCGTCCTCCTCGTCGATAGGAATGCAGAATGCCGCGGCAGAGGTGGGCGGGTGTTGGCGCCCGCCCAACGGGCAGTCGCGGTAGAAGTGATAGCTCTCACCTTTGCCTGCCTTCTTGCACCTGCCGCAGAACGGTTTCGCTCGCTGGTCGTCCCGGTCGAATCCCACGGGCGGCACCTTGTGCTGCCCCATACGGTAGCCCCTCGGCTGCTGCGCACGCTGCTGCTGCTGTTGCCGCTGCTTGTCCCGCTGTTGCCGCACTACCGGAGCGCCCTCCCCGTGCTGCCGCTGTACCAGCTCCTTCAGCTCCGTGATCTTCACGAGGAGGGCGTCGTACTCGCTGCTGGAGAGGTGCGCGGAGATGCCGTCCGCTCCAGAAGCCGCCTTCCCCGTGTCAGTCTGAGCCCAAGCCTGGTAGATCTCTACCACCATGGAGCGGAGTGAGGCCAACGGTACATGGGCCAAGTCAGCAGCCATGGGGTAGCGCACCTTAACCGCAGCGTAGAACGCCGGGTCAAGCCTGGTGTACAGGCTCAGCTTACGCGTAGCCTCCGTAGGCGTCCAGTCGGAGGCCCTGTTGTCCCGCACCAAACGTTGCTCCCGCGCCAAGATCGGCTGCGGGTCCACGTTCGCGGGGTAACGCAAGGCCGCATGCTCCTCTTGCTGCGACTCCCGCAGCGCCACCGGTACGCAGCCCTTGATGATGTCGACCAAAGCTCGCCGGCCATCTCGGTCAGAGGAAGCATCCGTACCCGTGAGCCAGACATACGCGTTGCTGTGCTTCTCCACCACGAGAGCCAGCACGTCGTACAGAAGGCCATTCACCCGGCTCACAACCGGGGTAAGGGGGTCGTCGAGATCAAAGGACTTCAGCTCCAGCCCAGCCGACTCGAACTCCGTACGTAGCTGCACCACCAGGTCGGACAGAAGGCCAGCGTCGTCCGTACCGCGGAAATGATGTTTCTTGTCACCAAGAACGTCCTCGCGGATGCTCTTGGCCCAGGCACGATGCAGACGTGCCTTGTAGATCTCGTCGGTCAACTTCGCCTGTTCCTGCAAGTAACGCCTAACGGCCACGTCGGCGTCCTCGTTCGAAGCAGGGTTGGGGGTCGGAATAGTCGGTGTCCGCACCGTCGGGCTGTTCCGAACCCCGTCGATAAGCCTCAGCGAGGCATCAATGTCGCGGTCCCTCGTGAGGGACTTCTTTGCTCTGGTGGTAACACCCATAACTCTGAAAGCCTGATGGGAGGTGGTACGTCGGGGCGCGTTCGGGTAATGTCGTGGGGAAGATGCGACGCCACAGTTACGGAAGGAGCGGTAGAGCCATGCGAGCGAGGGGCACTGGAAGACGTTGTCGAGGTCGAAGGTGCTCGAGCCACCAGCCCAAAAATCGGCAGCAAGCGGGATCAGGGCAAGCGTAATACCGTAAATGAACATTGCGTCGACTAGGCCCGGTCCAGGTCGAACCCCCACAGCCGCGGCTCAAGACGCTCACCGCAAACAGCTCATCTCAAAATTCCCGTGAGCCCCCAAACGCGCCGTCGCGCACCACCTCTCCAAGCGGCTGCTTTAGCCAATCATGGCCAAACTAGCTGTGGAATATAGCGTGGAATGGGTCCACGACCTACTGGAATATCCCGGTTCAAGATATCAGACAGTCAGTGAACCAATATAGATAAACTCTCATAAGAAATAAACCCTAAGCTAGATATACCCGGAACGGTCACGGAGTCAGGATTCACGGCCATGAATCTGAAATTCCCGGCCGTGAATTCCGAGGAACGGTCTCGAGTCTAACTACATGTGACACTCGGTGTGTCACAGCACGGGCTTACGGATCAGTCACGGTCCAGTGTTGGCTACCTAGGAATCTGTCATAGGGGCCTGCACCGGGACTCCCGGTCAGGGCTGCCTATACAGATTTCAGCAATGCATGACGGCGGCAGGATATTTTATTCACCTGGAGAAGACGGAGTTCATTCCGTCCTTGACCATCACCTGGCTAGGCATTGGTATTGACCTTGCGAAGCAGGAATTCTTCATCCCGCAGAAAAAATGGGATAAGTTCTTGAGCCTGGCAACGGACCTGCGAGCTTCGTCAAGTATTTCGGCCAGGGACCTGGAAAGAGTGGCAGGAAAGTTGGTTTCAATGTCAATCGCAGCCCCGGGCATCCTTATTGCATGCAGGAGGCTGTATGCCTTCCTGGCAAAGAGGCACGAATTCTGCAGAAAAAGTTTTTTCCTGAACAGTAAGCAGATGAGGCATTTCAAACTCTACTTGGGTCAACTCTTCCAGCCGTCGCTGATTAAGGTGTCCGCATTTAGGAAGCAGGCCCACTGCTCGATACTCGTGGATACAAACGTCGATGGTACAAAAGTCACGGCATCAATCAGAGCAGGGGAATTCCAAGATGAAATTTCGTGCTATCGAGATTTGAGAACCTGCTCGTCGGTGGATCAGTCAATTTTGATTTCTGAAGCCTTGTTCAAAATCCCAGTAGAACGGGTCCCGCAACGCTGGGACATAATCTTGGATAAAAATATCTGGGATTCATCGAGAATCCTCTCGTCTAACCTGGGCGCGAAAGCATGCAAGGACTTGGCAGAAAAGCTCTATAGATTTGTCGCGGATAACAACTTGGAGCTGAAGGTGGTTTCCTTTTCAAGGGGACCTGATGGAACTATTGTAGTCCCGGATGAAGAGTCTCATTATTCATTAATGCCACGGTTCTCTCCTCTGTTGAACATGATGTTTGGACGGCACAACATCGACTGCTTCGCAACAACGGCTAATGTTCGGGGATGTCCCAAAATGCGATTTTGCTCAAGGCTGCCAGAGAAAGAAGCTTGTGGCACCAATGTCTTTGCCTATCCACTAGCTGGACTGAACTGTTATGCTAATCCGCCTTTTGCATTAATGGGACCGTTCCTGATGTATCTTAGAGAACAGAAAGCGTCAGCCTCTGTGGTTGCTCCACAGTGGGATGGTTTCTCTCCAGATGGGTTCTGGTGGACTACGTACAATAAGCTGTGCAAACAAAAGTTCAGAATCGCTGAAGTAGGAGAGGTCTGTTTCCAACAACTTAGAAATGGAAGATGGTCAGAAGCAGGCCCACTCCCGTGGGCAGTCTGGATTTTTAGATTCGATTTTTCTTAGAAACACTTCGTATTCCAAAAACACAAAATTCATGTGATATATTAATAAGCCTCCCATAGTAATCCGTTTACCCTGGAAAATAAATTGTTGAACGCCTGTAACTTTTGGGGAAGGGGAAAATTTTGAGGTTAACAGGGTGGTGGCAAGAGCCTGTTGAGAAAATCCCCTGAATGGGCCGCCATACATCTAAGAACGAAGGAGCTCCAGGAAGCAAGGGCCAGGGATGTGTACCAATCGGCCAAACTCCGAAATTTGCGGGCCCTCGGGGAATTCCTGGCTTGCATGACCCCACCAGAATCATTGGATTCGTGTACAGCGCAACACATCTTATGGTATCTTATTTACTTGGAACAGTTCGGTAAGACTAACGTTCATTCGGTCACGTGCCCTCAACTGGGAAGATGTAGTTGCCCAGTCAGGCAAGCCGCAAGTTCGGTGAATTCCCTTATCGGCAGACTCTCTAGTGCCTTCCAGGATTTCGGAAGGGGCGGGTCGGACAACCCGTGCACAGGTAGGGTGGTTAAGGTCTATGAAACGATGACCAGGAATGAACAGTTGCAAGCAAGAATCACCCCAAATCAGGCAACACCACTTTTCAGTTGTACGATCGACAAGCTAGTGATTCACATGAACGCAGAGGCAGCTGGTTTTGCCTCGACACAAGATTGGATACTTTTGTTCATCACTCTTAGATGTAAGGCAATGATCCTGATGGACTTATACGCTCTGAAGAGACCGGCGGAGCTGGGCGCCACAAGGGTGGAAGGGATCATAAGATTTCCCGATAACTCCGGTTTTCTCTTCAACTACCAGTGGGGGAAGACACTCCGTTCGGGCGATGAACACGTTTTCGGAATCAAAAGACTCCCTGATAAATCTAAATGCCCCATCTCGGCGTTGGAGGACTACCTCCAAGTGATGAAAAATTTGGGTCTGAACCTTGCACAAGGATTCTTGTTCAGACCAGTCAGGTCTGGCAAAGTGGAAAATAGTCCGATTTCCAGGAAGCAGATGAATTCAGACCTCAAATACTGGTTGCAAAAAGCGGGGCTGTTCAATGGGGAAACATTCTTCAGCATTCGGACAGCGGGAGCAATTGAACTTTTCCTTGAAGGAGCCGACCTGCAGCAGGTTATGGGACAGGCGTATTGGAAAACAGAGAGGATTGCTAGACATTATATGAAAGTGTGGCAAGTCTTGGGAATGTCATCCTCAAGGCAGGTAGAGAAAGTCTCGACGAAAGAATACATGGAGCTGAATGCGGCACAATCATTCGTGCGGGTATTTGTATGAGTAATTTGATTATTAATTTCTGTTGGCTCGAGTTTGAGAGTTGGGGTGAAAAGGCGTCAAGAGGCGGGGGTTGTGAGTGTTGGCGGAGAGGCGACGCTGGAGTGGTGCCTTGTTGCTTCGCCTTACTTTCCGCTCTTTTTCTCGCCATTCCTACCCAACGGGAGCGGATCGGACAAGGTGACTGGGCGGTCATCCGATTTACGGGGAATCCGCAGGATCAACAGTATCACTGTTGATCGCCGACTTTCCTTCCGTCATCAGTGATGACCGTCATTCAGGAGACGGATCGTCCGATCTCACTCCTCGGATCGCGGAAATGAAGAATCGCGAAGTGGCGGTTCACCTCCAGCTTCGTAGTCCAAGTGTCGCAGAGTGTCGCTCTTAAGTCGGAAATTGGTGAAAATACTTCACTTTTCCTACCTGCTGACGATTGCTGCGTCTTTCTTCTTCGTTTCCTAACGCAATTTTTCTTCCCTGCCCGCCCACCCTTAAAAATGGGTTCTCCAACTCAGGCTCCGATCTGACGCTGGAGTGCTGCCTTGCTGCTTCGCCTTACTTTCCGCTCTTTTTCTCGCCATTCCTACCCAACGGGAGCGGATCGGACAAGGTGACTGGGCGGTCATCCGATTTACGGGGAATCCGCAGGATCAACAGTATCACTGTTCATTTCCCTTGCATTTCATGTTCGATGTTCATGTTGGCCTATCTTCGTATGGGAGACCTTTAGATCGAGTGGCCCAGTATTTCTTCCCCCCGAGAACGTTCTCAGTCAGATTCGAGACACACGAGTTGGATTTCGCAGTTTCAGAGCCCAAGGTTTCAGAGTTCGAGTTTCTCAAGACGCGCATTGTGTATATTTGTATAAAGGTTGCGTAAATAAAGGTGGGTCGATCATATTTGAAGGTCAAGTTGACCTTGGAAGAGTTGAGAGGAGCTATCGTTGTATTTTATCGCTTGAACGCAGTTGCAGCGTGAAGATATGTCGCTTTCGAGGTGCGTTTCCGCTTTCCTTTCGGTATTCCACGCCATCCCTTGTGCCTTCACGAAAGTCGCTTTGCCGTGTGGTCGGAACGCAGGTGTCTTTTTCGATCAGGTATCAGACAGGTCTCCTCGAACAAACTTGCGCGAGAACCAGGGATCCGAAGCATTCACAACGATGTTCCCGCAGCTGTTGCGAAGTCTCCAGTCGAAGAGGCTATTGAGAAGGGGGCATTCAAGATTAAAGGTAATCCACACAGGAATTCTCGTTGCTATCGCAAGAAAGTGGCCTTTCGATGCCTTGCATCCATACTTGCACTCCAGAGGGCAACCTGGAGCACGATTATCAGCAACCCTGCTACAAAAAAGCCTTCGATGAGTTCGCAAACGCCCTGACCCAGTTCAAACCTCCACCATGAAATTGGAAGCTACAGCGTATGGAGCTGTGCCCTTTTTTTTGCAGTCATTTTTCTCCTGTGGTCGGCTCCTGGTTCGTCTTTCAGTACGCACTGAGGACGGCCTTTCGCGAGTGATGATCAGGCCCCCTTTGAGAACGATGACACTTGTACAGGTGAAAACGAAACGCAATTCGCACTAGATAGTGGTGTGCCCTCAGCAGATGAAGGTTATGAACCAAATCAACTGAAGGTGAAATAAGTCGTCCTGGAAAATACCACACCCAAACATATATCCTTCATCCCGCCCCTCTGTTGATTGACTCAACCCCTCATTCAGCTCGTCACTTATGGTTTCTCCATTTTCCGGTTGCTTGCGCACAGCTTTTTCTTTTTGTCCATTCATAGGTTTCATATATTTAGCTCAAACACGCATTCTCACTTTAAGGCAGCCGACTCCTGCCATCCATGACCCTTCATTTGATGGTGCAAGTTGCTTGCTTCTGCGTGTTCATGCGCGCTCGGTGGTGTGCAAGTATCCATAGAACGTTATGAATCGTTTTTTAATCCCTTGCCAGAAATCTATTTTTTTCCTTGTAATACATAAAGACATCCACGGAATGCATGCAGGCTGTGGCGACACGTCAAAACCCTAAACGAGTATGCGGACTGCGGGTACACGGAAGTGCTGTAACTTACTTGTGCCCGAATTTGCGCGAAAACTTTTTGTGGAAAGCGTAGGACAGATATACTGCTACCTCAATTCTACTTCCTCACAACCAGTGTCAGCTCGAGCGACTCCGCGGAGCTGTGTGCGCGTGATCCTCTCCTCTCGGTTTCGAGGGCCGCAGTTGACCAATAGCTGGGCGACAGGATGTGCATCTGAACAAGATGATGAGACAAGCAATGCAGGAGCACACCTTGGAGAGGAAGAAAGTCGACCGCAACCCGCAGGTCAGCTTTGCAGATGATCTCACTATAACTTTCCGACCTAGACCGACTCCCTTTCCACGCGAGTTTCTCCATCTCTATGTTGCCCACGTGCTTGTCGCCACTGCAGCCGTCGTGGAGCCGTCTCAAGTGTGAGTGAATATGCACACGTTCAGACGGACACGTTCCTCAGCAAATCACCTTATTGCACAGACTTTGGGTATTCTCTGATCTAAGTGCTCCTCGATCCGACGTGTACTTCGGCGGCTGACGAGAGTTTTGCTGTGCAGGATATGCGGGTTAGTGGAGGAGTGTTCTTAGAGTTGGCGAGCGACAAAGGCCGTTGCAAGGAGCAGGAACTCAAGCAGTTATTCCAAGCCTACAACAGGAACCCTGCAGGTATTCCGCGGACCAATAGGAACTCAAGCAGTTGTTCCAAGCCTACAACAGGAACCCTGCAGGTATTCCGCGGACCAATAGGAACTCAAGCAGTTGTTCCAAGCCTACAACAGGAACCCTGCAGGTATTCCGCGGACCAATAGGAACTCAAGCAGTTGTTCCAAGCCTACAACAGGAACCCTTGCAGGTATTCCGCGGACCAGGGAACTCAAGCAGTTGTTCCAAGCCTTACAACAGGAACCCTGTATTCCAAGGACTAATAGGAACTCAAGCAGTTGTTCCAAGCCTACAACAGAACCCTGCAGGTATTCCAAGGACCAATAGGAACTCAAGCAGCTGTTCCAAGCCTACAACAGAGACCCTGCAGGTATTCCGCCGACCAATAGGGAACTCAAGCAGTTGTTCCAAGTTTCCACAACAGGAACCCTGCAGACCATGACCAATAGGTACCAAGCAGTTGTTCCAAGCTCATAAATAGGAACTCCTGCAGGTATTCCGCGGACCAATAGGAACTCAAGCAGTTGTTCCAAGCCTACAACAGGAACCCTGCAGGTATTCCGCGGACCAATAGGGAACTTCAAGCAGTTGTTCCAAGCCTACAACAGAAACCCTGCAGGTATTCCGCTGACCAATAGGAACTCAAGCAGTATGTTCCAGCCTACAACAGGAACCCTGCAGGTATTCCGCGGACCAATAGGGAACTCAAGCAGTTGTTCCAAGCCTACAACAGGAACCCTGCAGGTATTCCGCGGACCAATAGGAACTCAAGCAGTTGTTCCAAGCCTACAACAGGAACCCTGCAGGTATTCCGCGGACCAATAGGAACTCAAGCAGTTGTTCCAAGCCTACAACAGGAACCCTGCCGGTATTCCGCGGACGATTCCCCAGGCAACCAGTCGTTACTTCAGGGCGTTACCATGACAACTTTGCAATTCCCGTGGACGCGAGGCCACCAGCTGTTATTCTAGGGCTCATCCTCAAGCAGATGTGCTTGCTGTGTTGAAGTTGTGCCCAAAACCCTCAGAAGTTTATGCGCTTAAACTCCACTGCGCTCGGTGCTACAGGCGGCATGTCGCTTGATGAATGCCTCTCCACTCACCCCGCGTCTCGACGTTGTCTTACCGGTCAACAGGTCCTCACTAATCAGCCGGTCATTTTGGGGCTGGTTGATCATATTGCCTACTAAGAGGGTAGAGGGGCCGGCCAGGCTTGGAGAAGGTGCTGCGGTCGGCCAAACAGTGAGTTCCCTCAGATTTGTGTTTTGCCTGCGGGTATCCACCACCTTAGTCTAAGAGTCGAAACTTGGGTGGCACGTTCCTCAGCCACCTCACAAGATCTGGTGAGCACTCAGTGTTATGGGACGAAGTTTTCCGATCGGGGAAGGCCCTGGTTTGGATCTTTGGCTGACCGTTGTGACCTATATGGTGCAGGCTTGGTCTGAATGAACGCCAAGTTGAAACTGCTCTTCGATACACGACACTGCCCGTAATTTCCTCTCGACAAGTGAGGTCCTTCTCCTGTTACAATCCCCGCAAAACACCAAGAGCTCCTTGAATTCGATACCATAAGTTATGGCATGTCCAGCCCACAACCCACCTTTGTGTTCCTCGAACCCCGTGACTCTTGGTATCTTACGCATATTTTTGTCCTCGTATTTCTGTATTAATCTCTCTTGTGGAAGATTCTTAGTGAGAAAGTGCTTGTTGAAGACTTTTTTGAATTCGCTTCTCTTATCAGCACATCCGGTTGCAAACATGTTATCGAGTTATCCTTTCCTCTCCATATATGCGTTACAATGTGTGTCAAGCTACTCACCAGAGGAGAGACGGGTGATTTTGCAGCTCCAAGGGAGAGCTGACGTGGTCATGGTTGCAAGAAGGCCGGATGCCGCAAGTGAAATGTAGCAGGACAGTGTCTAGATGTTCACTACAAATCCCTAGGGGAGGGCTTTGTATCTTGATGGGTTTGTACGTTTTGCATCGAATCAGATGAATTCCTCTTGGTGATATGGGGGCGTATGCATGTAAAAAGTTGCATGCAAAACCGTAGGTCAAAGGTTTTTTGCAAAAGGTATGGTTGTTTTCATTAACAAAGTTAATAGCTTACAGCTGTGTATATATATATATATATATATCCTACGAAGGGGAAGTGACATCATCCACAAGTTGGTGCCATCCACTATGACTGAATAGAATGGTTAGTTACTTGGACTGTCACAAAAACATGAAAGTAACGTCAAGTGGCATCACATATAGCAGACTTGAACCTACCAATAATTGGAGGTGAAGCCATCTTCAAGAATGACCACTAAAGAGTGTAAGCGAATGGAAATATGAGCGAATATTATGTGGCAACAAGAATGTGGTATGTTGTTATATCGACATGTAGGCTGCATGTAGACTACATGTAGACTACAAATGTAGTGATATGGACATTGCTAGCAAGTTGCAAGTCATACGTATGTCACTGCCACTGTGGGGGCTGCATCTACAGAGGTGAAGCATATTAAGCCAAATAAATGGCCATCGTGGGGATGCTAATGTTGTGAGGAGTGGAGATCTGGTAACATCGTCGTGTGGTGGTAATATATGGTTTTATTTGGGATTTAGTACACCCCGAGAATATCTGTATCTGTCCTATATATTATTAACAATGAGCCACGTGTTTGATGTTAATAAGAAACACAGCCAAGAGGCACAAACAATCTAGACTTAAAGTCCGAATATTTGCCATTGCTAGAGAACTAGAATTTGAGTGGAGGATACCTAAATGGACAGCTGTTGGATCTGACGCCCTGACCAGTGTCACCTCATATAGTAGTGCGGGTGACCGTCGGAAACGAAACCTAAGCCCTCGACATAATATAACAGGCATTATTATCCGTGCTTTCGCATGATTACAACTTGTTGGATATGTTACTGTGCCCAAGAATGTTAGAAACCCTAAAAGCAGCGATCGGATCAGAACGGTAACCTGTGTAGATAAAGAAGTGATACCCGTTATATGACCGGGTTCTAGGTTTCGGGTATGCGAGTGTCGGACTGTCGGTTACTTAGACTACTACAGAAGAGTAACGCATGACAAATTCGGGTGTCGCGGTGTCACTTTCAGCACACCGCCTAGTGGGTTAATGACCAGAACTAGCTGGCCAAACCAATTATAAATGCACCAACGCCTACTCAGCTTCGGTGGGAAAGTGAGGTGATCTGGGAGGCCTGTCCAATACTGGCAGGGCGCGCGGTCCCGTGATATCGGCAGTGCAGGCAGAAGCTGCCTACTTTCTACTGCGCGATTCTGATAGCCAAAACCCGTTAAATTATAGTTCATATCGGGGCGCGTCTGCGCATCTAAGAATAATACGTAAAACCGAACATAGGCAGGCACCGCATGGCACATAAATCGATCATGGTAACAATCGTCTAGCAGCCACATGCAAAGTACCCAGCAGTGCTGGTGGCACGGTCGACTTGCGGCGGAAGCCGCTCAGATTGAAGTCGATGGTGGAGAGGTGAACGACCATGCGTAAAAGAAAATGACGGAGGCGGAGATGATGCATTCTCGATTGAAGAAGACCACGCACTTGGGTCAACGGTAGGAAGCAGAGGACCAAACGGCGAGTGCTATTTAGCACCGCCATCAATCAGTAGAGAGCACGAGGTGGTGTTATAGCAGACAAACCCGAAATAATCCATGGAGAGTGGGGTACGCCGTGAGCCCGTGGCACCACGACGCAGAGGCATAAAGCCGGCAAAGCAAGCAAAGGCGACGCACACGAGTACAGCGACGAGAGCAGGGGACACGTACTTAGGTGCACAGGGTGTGGTATATATCCGCGTGCACTATACCGCCAGCCTCGGCGCATCTCGTCTGCGGCGCGGTCGGAGTCGCAAATTTCTTACTCGACGTCCACATCCACGAACATGGAGTCCATCGGTTGCTGACGTACATGTAGTTGACGTGCGACGGCGGCGGTTCAGGGTCCTCGGCAGCGCCTCGACGGTGCACCCCGCCATTGGCGGAGATCATGTCGGCGAAGGGCTGGTCGGGCCTCGGGCGGGTGCTACTCCAGGGCGGACACCGCGGGCGCATGCCGGCATCCTCGGATACCACCGCGGCTGCGCCGCATCCGTCGTCACTGGCGGGCGGCGCGAGCGGCACAGTGGCGGAGAAGCCAGCGGTGGCGCATTTAAAGTTCACGGTCTTGTCAGTGGCACCACAACCACGCGTATGCACTCCCATGTGAGTGGATACGGGTTGGCAGTACTGCGTGTGCTCAGATATGGCACGAAGACGATGGTGGCATCCTCGCACTCGCCGAACAAGGAGCATGCGGAGATGATGATCACGATCTCAGGCTTGCCGCCTGCACGGAAGACATATAGTGCGTGGAAGCGGTCGTCGTCGCCGGTGTCGATATCGTGTTGGAACTGGGCGGCGGCGTAGAGGACATGCTCAAACGCGTCGGTGGAGAAGTTGCACATGTCCGCTCCGCCGGTTGTGTAACTCTCCGCGCGCGTACCGCCGTTCGGGCACGCAGTGCGTATGCCGTTCATGCTTACGGTACACGTAAGGTCATACTCAAGCATCGATCCCGGCGCGCAGAGCCCATCTCATGTGACTTTCGAAAGTCTGACCGCCCAGTAGCAGCATGTCGTAGGCCAATGTCGTGTCAGAATATATCAGGCAGTATTCGACAAGCACCCGTCGAACATCGAGAGGGCAAAACCTAAAGGTAAAGTATAAGTGGAAAGAAATGCAATCGGAGAGCCAAAATGGTAAACTACCGAGTCGAGCCATCATCCTCCACATACGTAGTAAGCGCCATAATCAAAGCAAGCATCACCATAATCAGAGCTATCGCCAGAAACTATAAAGGGATACCCACATTTTGGGGATATTTCTGAAAAACGTGTTGGGAATGTGAATGCTTTGTTATAGATGCATTGAGTTTGATGTAACTTTCGAAATTTGTGCGAAAATGAAATTTGCAAAAAATACTGTGTGTGAGTTTTATCCCCGTTTTCGGGATGAATGTTTGATAACATGAATTGTTTTCGTAACAGTAATTACGGCCAATCTGTGTGGCATACAATAGTGGCAATCGTTTCACATGACGATAAGCGTTCCGTGTCACAGTCGAGCGAGTGTCGAGCAAGGACAAACACGCACTCGCGATTCAACAAGATGAAGATCCCGATTTGTGGGTGTGCGCTGTTGCGTTGCGCGTTCGGATTGGCCGATAGAGGTGGTTGCGCGCTCGAGAACTTTCGAACGCAACAGCAATTGTAAACTTATGATTTGAACAGCAAGCCTCGCTAAATTACTTCATTTCACCAAACATCTAGCAGTAGCTGCAGACTGGAGGCGCCTCTGTACTGCACTGTCTTCTTCCTGCACTGTTTTCTCTGTTCACTTCCGTCCGTTGGTTCTTTTTTTTGTGTTTTGCACTTTTTTAAACCGTGTTATCTTGTTCTTGCAGAAAACCCGCATGATCGTCAACATCATGTCTAACTTTGTTTGCTCGGCATACTCTTTCGCACCACGCACCAGGATTGTTGTGTTTCCCTGACCATGTTTTCCGATTTCGCTCCATTCGTCGGGTCCCGCGGCACGTTTTAAGTGTTTAAAGCATGCGCAGGAAGCTGGCGTTGTTTGCCCCTCGCAGAGCGCATCTCGCATGTTAAGCGCTTCTCGCTGAATGCGGTTCTGGTTGTAGAGTAGCAACGCGACGACGACTGATCTTTGAGAGATCGTTTGCCGCCCAGAGTTGCGTGCGTCCTGTAACGTTCTGTAACGCTGGATGTGTTTTTTTTCTTCTGGAGTTTGATTGTAAATGTTTTCGAATGGTAGCAGCGCGACTGGGGACTGTCCCCGGCAGGAGCTTTCTCCGGTCTTTGCAGACCATGCTATGGCATGTACGTATTTCTTGCGGTTCCGTGATCGTTAGATACTGCTTGCTGAAATTTTAGTTGCGTGCATTCTCCACCGCACTGACAATGGCCTGACTGTGCGTGCAGGTAGTGGGATGCTTGTTTGAAGATCTTTCAACATTCTCGCGCACATGAAACAACCGAGAGTTGTTAGCCTGGCATGCGTGCGTAGTTCATAGGATCCTTGATGGCAGAGTTATAGGCTTAGCTGTTGTGAAATCAAAGTAATAAGTTGGGAATTGCCTGTACGTAGACATGTAATTATATAGGACATGCCTGTACGTAGAAATGTAAGTATTAACTGCTTATTGGTTTATTGCTAGTTGTTGTTCGGTTGTGCAAAAGTATGAATACTTCATAGCAAAATCTTGATGAGTTCAGCATAAACCAAAGCATCGCCAAAGACTTTAGATTTTCTTTCCGTGGTAACAAAATCATAAAACGATTTTTTCTAGACGTCACGTACATCGCTTTCTCGATTATTCTATTATCAAAATGTTGAAATATACAAATTACGTAGAGGACTCTTGCATTAGGCACGTAGCAAAATGTGGGCAAGAGGATCAAAACAATATGCGAGAACAATCTCAATTTTTGTGCTAGGAGGCAAGCACAAGAGCAAGAAAAACGGCTAAGTACAAAACGCAAGAGTACTCAGTACGGAGTACAGTAGGACCGATCAGAATGATGTTGATGTGAGGTGCCTAGCCTGTTGTACGGAGTACTCAGTACAGTTGAGTTATGGAAAGAGTTCCTGAATGTATAAGAACTCTAAGTGTAACCAGTTTCGGGGATGCGAACTGAACTGAGAATTGTAACATAAAAAGTAAAGAGCCGTAACTGCTGTATATTGTGTATTGAAAGCATGCACTTGAAAGCAAAAGCATAACTAGAAGGATTTACGAAACCGAAGTCCGATAGTTGACCAATCGTAATCATACCTCGTGCGGTCGTTTAATAAGTGTAGATAGAATAAGTCCGAAACCGTAAAGAAGAGAAAAGCAAGAGTGGAGACTCCTACAAAATGGTAATTAGTCCGTGTTTTCACGTTGCTTCCCTGTTTTTTTAGCGCGAATTCTGATCAAAACCACCTTGCCTCGTGTGATTAGCTAGCGTAAAACCTTTCTACGAAATCGAGAATGTCTGTTCTTTCGCTTGCGTTGCGCGGCGGTGTGTGGGTTTGAGGGTTCCAGGTGCTCTTGGGACCGCGTTGGCGTAGAGGAATCTAGCCCGACCACAATCTTTTGAGGTGCGCGCTTGCGTTCGCGAATTGCCTTGCCCCCTTGATGGTTTCTTGAAATCTAGATCTTGTCGCTTGGGGTGGTGTTCGCGTCGGTGGGTGTGTGTTTGGTGGTTTCAGGTGCCCCTGCCAAGACCGTCGTGAATTTCTTTTCGCACGGTAAATTGCGCGAGGACACTCACGTGGCAACCCTTGTTTGCGCATGCATAACGCATATGTGGCACGAGCGGTTTAATTCTAGGATTTAGGCCTCAGGCTTCGGAGATTTAGGAATCGCGTGGATTTTTTGGCAAAACCGACCCTTCGCGGCGGGAGCGCTGCGCAATTTTTTATAAATTGTGCGGCCTTTGCTAAAATGTCCTCGTGTTTCTAGATCGCGAATGTCCTAGGTGTTGTACCCTCTAGGCTCGGGAATTGCCGCGCTTCGGCCGGTTTGGCCACTCGTGCTCGTGCACGAGTGGTAAATTCCTGAGTCAGCGGGTGCTACTACTTTGCAATTGCATATATTAGTGCCTCCACACACGATTAGTATAGCTTCGTCATGTGCTCGAGGGATTAACAACCTCCTCGTGTACGGCGGGAGTTTGCGGTCGAACCGCACACTCCCCTAGCACTGATTGATTTGGGATGGCGCGAGATCTTGGCCGGGGCGTTAGGATGGCGCGAGATCTTGGCCGGGGCGTTAGGAGTTAAAGTCGGCTATGGCGCACGGCGGTGGTGAGCGCCTGGCTCAAGTGGCTACGTGCCGCGCGGCGCATATGGCTCGACGGCGGGCTTGGGATCGGGCGGCGTGGTTCATTCTGCGGCTTCAGGTGTTGCGGGATGTCCGTGTCGGGCGCGATCGTTGCGTGGTTTGGCTTAGGGGTCAGGAGATGCGGGATCGGGCGGCGGGTGTGCGGGCGTGGCGGCGGGCGGCGTTTTTCGTTGCTAGGCTTAGCTTTTTGCGGGTGGCGTCCCGTGGGATTGTGCGCCGTGCGGTCTTGCGCCTGTCCGAAGGGGGGGAGGTACCTCAGATCGGACGAGCGCAGAGCGCACTCGGCGTACGGCCACGTCACCGGTGCTACCTTTAGGGGAGCGCGTGGTCACAGCCACAGCACGAGCGCTGCCTCGAGCGAGGCTCGCGGCCATGGCCACAGCGCTGGCGCTGCCCCTGGCGAGGCGCACGGCCACAGCCACTGCGCGCGCGCTGCCCTAAGCGAGGCGTGCGGCCACATCGGCGTTGCCCCTAGCGAGGTGCGCGGCCACTGCCCTAGCACCAGCGCTGCCCCTGGCGAGGCGCGTGGTGGCAGTCGCGGCATTGGCGCTGCCCTTGGCGAGGCGCGTGGTGGCAGTCGCGGCACTGGCGCTGCCCCTAGCGAGGCGCGTGGTGGCAGTCACGGCACTGGCGCTGCCCCTAGCGAGGCGCGTGGTGGCAGTCGCGGCACTGGCGCTGCCCCTAGCGAGGCGCGCGGCCACATCGGCGCTACCCCTGGCGAGGCGCGTGGTGGCAGTCGCGGCACTGGCGCTGCCCCTGGCGAGGCGCGTGGTGGCAGTCGCGGCACTGGCGCTGCCCCTAGCGAGGCGCGTGCTGGCAGTCGCGGCACTGGCGCTGCCCCTAGCGAGGCGCGTGGTGGCAGTCGCGGCACTAGCGCTGCCCCTAGCGAGGCGTGCGGTCACATCGGCGCCGCTCTGAGCGATGCACGCGGCCACAGCCACAGCATTGGCACTGCCCCTAGCGAGGCGCGCGGCCACTTCGGCGCCGCTCTGAGCGAGGCACGTGGCCACAGGCACGGCGCTGGCGCTGCCCCTAGCGAGGCGCGCAACCACATCGGCATTGCCCCTAGCGAGGTGCGCGGCCACCGCCCTAGCACCAGCGCTGCCCCTGGCGAGGCGAGTGGTGGCAGTCGCAGCACGAGCGCTGCCCCTAGC